>JAJEJO010053325.1:10771-34581 GCA_020662805.1 Glaucomys volans | reverse complement strand
AGAGAGAGAGAGAGAGAGAGAGAGAGAGAGAGAGAGAAGAGAGAGAGAGAGAGAAAGTCCCATCCTTTTGCACCTCTTTCTCCAAAACAAAATACAATAGGGCATTCCCCAAAGGAAAATTGGGGTGCTGCTTGATTCAGCCAGAACTACTAAATGTCAAGTGAAGAAACTACAAGGGTTTAGTTTTAAGTACTTTTAGAGGAAAAAGTGAGACAGAGTAAAGACAGTGTGTTAGCATAAAGCACTTAGTAACAGTGTTTACAGCATCAGAAAGACGCTTTACTAGAGAGAGAACACTGGGTCACCTGAAGTAGCCCAGCGACAATGCAATGGCAGTTGGTTGAGGATGCTGTAAACATGTCCTTGATTAGAGGAGCTTTATACTAAATGAACCCTAATCAAGATTCTTCCTCAATGTTGGAAGGCAACAATTATTCAGACTTATTCAGTGAGAACTCCGAAATCTATGATGGACCAACGAGGAGATTTTGAAAGTGAAATGCACATTCGAGGTCATCTATAACAATACAATGTTATCAACATGGAAACTGAGACCTGGACAGACAAAAATAATTTTTTTTTATTTCCCAAGGGCTCTCATTGAGTGAGTATCAAAATAAATTACAAGACCCAGGATTTCCATGCCCCTGGTCCATCCTTCCTTTTTTCATTGAAAAATGCATTTCATGATAGAAATATAAAACCTACTGAAATCCCCCAGTCTACCCATTGTTGTTAACAGAGTTACTATGAACATAGGAAATGTCATGTGGGGACAGGGGAGGCGGAGGCAATATGAACATTCATTCAAATCTGAATGAATTTACTGTTTTGATATGACCTCTAATTTACCAACATGTCCTTGACCTTTCTGGTAATTAAAATTTTGGTGTTAAAGAAAAAGGTAATACCTTGCCCACTAGCAAGACCTCAGGAAAATGTCACCATGAAGGTGAATTATTTTTCATCTGCTTAGCAAACTTTTTGACTGATGAAAAATCAATACTTCACCAATTCTTATCACAGGTGTTGTTTGTCTGATGTCTCCTATGTCCGGATACAACCATTTAAACATGACCTTAATGAGAAAAATAGCCTATGGCTGATCTGGAACTGCCTTAAATGGATTTGTAACTGAAAAGATGCTTGCTTGAAATGTTTCTTAAAGGACAAATCCATTATTTGTTGCCACTTTTTCCAAGGTTCCTGCAGAAATTAGCTTAATTATTTCTTTGGTTGCCAGAACACAGCAAATCTTCCTTTCTTGAGAAAGAAGGGCAAATGCTATTGTTCATTGGTTTCAAGAAATTCCTTCATAAATCAGAATACTGAAATGGATAGATTAAATCATTAGACACCACTTTTTGAAAGACAGAATATTAATTCTTCCTCATCAATGTAGAGGCAGAATAAAAATAAGAGTTTCCTTAGAAACTCTAAGGAATACAGAGATAAAATGTGAAAACCTCAGCCATTCAGGGACCTCATAAATAGGTCTAATAACTGAATCCTCCTATCTCCTTTCAAATTGATGTCAGGTAGAGATTATCTAAATGCATCCTAAAATATAGTGTCCATTAGCAGCCAGGAAAAGGTTGCTAAGGACTCAGAAGCACTCATTTAAAAGAAAATCAAAAGAAAAATAAGAAAGAACATTAATAGACGGGGGGAAAGGTCTATCCTTCTCTCTTCCCATAACTACTGTGAAAACAAAGACCATTCTTAGCAATCAGACTGTCAACATTCCAGAAAATGTCGACATCACTCTGAAGGGATGCTCAGCTATTATGAAGGACCCTAGAGGAACTCTCTGGAAGGACTTCAATAACATCAGAGTAGAACTCAGTCTCCTAGGAAAGAAAAAGAAGAGGCTTCGGGCTGGCAAATGATGGGGCAAGAGAGAAGACTTGGCTGCAGTTCACACTATCTGTAGTCATGTGCAGATAATCTAGGCTTTCTTACAAGACAAAGTCTGTGTGCACGCTTGTCTCCATCCATGTCATTATTCACAAGAATGGGTCTCCTGTTGAAATCCAAAATTCCTTGGGTGAAAAATACATCTGCATGGTTCAGATGAGGACAGGTGTTGCTTGTTCAGTATCTCAAGCCCAGAAAGATGAGTTAATCCTTGAAGGAAATGGTATTGAACTTGTTTCAAATTCAGCCTCTTTGATTCAGCAAGCTTCAACAGTTAAAAACAAGGACATCAGAAAATTTTTGGCTGGCATCTATGTTTCTGTAAAAGGAACAGTTCAGCAGGCTGTTGAATAAGATCTGAGTTACCCAGCTACAGAAAGAAGAACCCAGACTATAAGACCAATTTGTGATATTTGAATGATGCAATAAAAGAACTCTATTGAAAAAAAAAAAAAGTCATCCAAAAATCAGAGTCTCTCATTTCTACTCTATCACCCCCATTTAGTATTTCTGGGATCTGTAGGAGCTATTGGACAGTTTGCAGTTGGTTATGCAGCTCCTGTAAGTGGGAATGCCCCACCCTCTCAGGGCACCAATTCTTTCATTTGACTGTTTCTAGTCATTGTAAGTGACAGCATGTTTACCACCTTATAATTACACAGGTAAGAGCTGGCCGGGCTCCTCCTTGGTTACCTCTATTTTCTTTGAGTGGAGTGGACACTGGGCAAGTTTCTGTGCAGGCTTTTGAGCAACCAACTTCCTTCTCTTTGCATTTATTCACCTTGGGGTGTTGATCATGATCTTTACATTCCTGATTTTCAGGAGGGAAATGCTCACATTTAACCAATGCTGGAAACCATCAGGGAGGAAGACTGTTTGTAAGACACTTTTAAAATAACGAAATGGCAGGTTTCCCCATCATAACTGCAGTATCTCATGGAATCAGTAGAGTTTTTTTTTTTGTTGTTGTTGTTGTTGTTTTTTAAGCCAATTATCAGTTTGTATTAGATCAATTCTTTGGGAGGAGGGCTTAAGGTAGCAAGTTTTTGTTCCTAGAATCTAGAATAGCAGTTTTCTTACATCAAGATCCAGAGAGATCTGAAACAAAAGTTTAGCAAAAACAAAAACCTCACTTATCACAAGCATGCTTTTCCCACTTCTATTTCATTTTAACACCATTTGTGACTCATTACACATGACTCTCTGATTAGTTACAACCTACAGTGGAAAACCATATTCTAAAACATGGAGCAATTCTCTCCTAATCTGGTGTCATTTAAAACCATATTTTAAGGAGTCTACAGTTAGGCTGCACATCAGATCCACCAGATTAGGAACCATTGCTCCAGTCTAGAACCACCAATAAGAAAACCTACAAGTTCTTTTATGGAAATATACTGTTTTAAATAATCTCTCCCTGTAAAGTTACTTTATATAATATGAATTTGCCAGTGGACAGGCTATTTATCAGTTTGTTATATTCAGCACGGGACAACCTGTAAAGCACTGTACAATCTGTTTTTCCACTGGAATAGCAGAAATCCTAATGGCAGGAAGCCTGAGCAGCTTAATCTCATGTCCTGGACACAGTTCATATAAGGCAAGGGTTATTATAAAGCCAGCCCCGGTCTCGGCAACCTTTCCCCTAGAGAGCTTTATTTCCACGAACAGAAACTGGATGCCTAAGAGCTTATGCATGGAAAGTTATTGCTGCCTCACGGCAGTGACCTTTTACCTACTTAACTTCTCCTTGTTGACTCCACTATGGTCAGTCCAGCCCTGCTGTGGGCATTGGTCTGACCTCTCACCCACTTAGCTTCCCTAAACAGAAGGCTAGTATCTGCTCAGCTTCTGCAAGACAGACTGTTCTTTTTTCCAAAATAATGTTGATGAAAACTGTGTGGTGCAGAAAGTTATTTTCATTTTTAAACAAGAAATGAAACCTATGAATTACTGCCCTAGCAAAGGAAAACAATCCCTTTGCTTGAATACTCATTGAATTTTGAGGAGACAGTGTATTGAAAGGAGAGGGGGAAGAACCCTGGTGTAGAAAAAGTGCAGAAAGATTACAGAAGAGGAGCCCAGCCTTTCCCACCTGTCTTTCCTCTCTGCAAGCAGCACTGGCTGTTGAAACCCAGCCAGGTCCCTTTTGTCAACAAGAACATAAACTTGTGCCCAGCTCAGCACAGTTGGATCTTCAAGTTTATTTCAAAACAGAAAATCTAAAAGAGGGAAAGAAATGCATTCCTCTGTGATTATTGTTAAAGTTGAAAACAGTCTAGATTTCTCTCTGGTGGAGTTAACCCCATGATCTACTTGTAAAAAGGACATCAGGTAAAATCAGTGTCGTGCAACAAACCAACCGTTGACTATCAAGCATCTGCTTGGTTTGTTTTAAACTCAGTTTCACACTGTTGCCTGAATTTGGCCAAGAGAGCAAACAGGCATTCTCAGTCCCACAGTATCAGAAAGATTAATGTAAAAAATTTTAGAATTCTCAATCCCCAAGAGAATGTGGCAAAGGTACGTGTTTAAACTGAGATTTAGAAAATCCATGTTTCCTGCTGGCCTTGTGACTTGGGTGACTTAGTGCATCTGCTTTCATTTGTAGGTGAATAGATAGGATTAAATGAATGCTTTTCACATTTGCCATGGATGGTTTTACTAAGGGACAGATTTCCCAAATGTAAAAGGGAAGGTGGAGGCAGGGGTGTAGCTGCAGGTCAGATGCCCCACTGGGAAACCACATGGACTCCAGCCCAGGAATAAGAAGGGGTTGCATCCCCAAAACCTAGTTCACTGATACACAGGCAGCTGGAGCATTACATTGGGAAGAATCCCAAGGCCAACCTAGACCAAACAGGAAAGGATAAGATCTATTATTAGTGGTGACAGCCGCAGTTGGACAGGGACAGACTGAGAGCTTGCATAACATACACTTGCTTAAACTGTATTTTCAAACAAACTGAAAATTTTAGTGTAACATCTTGGTATCTACCATTTCACTGCCAAACATAGGTAGGTAGTGAATTGCTTAGACTGACAGCGCTGGGCACATGAATAGATTGAGTTAACCAGGTAGTAAGGAATATTTACATAACTGACTAAAATTTCCCCTTTTTACCTGGATAGTCAGTGCAATGTTAATGTAATTTTTTCGTTGTTATTGTTGTCTTAATCCTGCCCTGGGTTAAGCAAAGATATTCAAGATTTCCTTTTGTCTTGTCCAGTTGTCTTACATATGATCTGGAGCCTGCTGGTAGCCTTTTTATTATTTGGAACATCAGAAAAGTTTATCCAAGGTGATCAATCAGCACTACATAAACCAAACTTGAATGGCAGCAAAACCTGGAGCTTTTGAAGGAAGACAAGTGTAACTGAACTCTGCATGGTGGGGTTGTGGGGAGCAGAAATAGCCTGTTTGGTGAAAATCTTGGAAATTTAGCCAATGATGAGAAAGCAGAGGAAAAGAACAGGTAGGAGAACTGGAAGCAAAGTTTCAGCAGCAGTGGCTCAGCATCAACCCCCAGCAGACACTGGGTAGAAATGATGGGGTAAGAGAGAGCAGCCTGCAGGTGCCTCAGCTCCTCAATCCTTCAGCCTCTTGGTGTGCACAAGAGGTTGCAAATAAAAGGCAGAAGAACTGCTGACACATTTTTAAACTTTCATCCTGCTTTCCCTCCAATTCAATTCAAAGACTTTTTTGAATATATATTTGCCAAACTCTTCTACCTGTTCTCTGTTTTCATTTCAACTTTTGAAATAACATCTATTTTCCTATAATTAAGAAGTAATACATAGTTCATTGTTTAACATTTGGGAAAACATTTAAGAAGCAAATGTAAAATACCCTTAATTTTACCACCTAAAATTTAACCACCATTGTTAAACTGGTGTATTTTCTTACATTTGTGCATGCACTATTCAAACTATTAACAGTTTGGGTTTTTCAACATTTCTTATGGCCCCAGAATCGTCTCCCCCAATTGGGTAGATGGACCATGATTCACAAAAGCAGCCAAAAATACTCACTACAAATTTAAGAGATCTGCTTTATGAAATTGAAATTCAGTTTTTATTTCTCTTAACTCCACAAAACTTATGTAGAGTTTCTATGATCTTCCACTAACCCCCTTTTAGGGCTTATTTGAACTGTTGTCAGTTCTCCAACTCTTATTCACATCTATACCTCCAGAACCAGAGACTATTCTAGTTTGAGAGGTAATAGTGGAAACCTTGAAGTGATATGTTTTATATTCACATACTACAAATACCTTCAATATCTTTGCTTTTGAAACTCATTTTTCTGTACCAAGACCCTGGAAGACAGCAGGAATAGAAATAGGTGGGTGGGGGCATTTAGGCACACAGGCCTGAGACAACCTTATGAAGTTTGCTTCAGCCTGACAATGTGGTAGAGCCACAACAAATGGGGCACTGAGGTGGATGGAGCACAAGACAGTTCAGTATGTCTCAGGAGCAGCAGAATCAAATACTTCCCATGGACGAGAGAAAAGCACAGAGAGAGCACACCAGACCTAGTGGGGGGTTTTGGGATGGAAATGAGGTTTAATGGAGCAATAATTTGCTTGACTCAACAATCTAAGACCCAATTTGATGTGTAGTGCATGGCTCAATGCCCACCTGCCCTAATACCTTAGGTACTCATAAGCTCTGAGAAAAAGAAGAGTAAAATCTTACATTCTCCAAAGAACTTTATAAAAGATGTCAATCTGACTTGTAGGAAGTCAAGGCAAATCAAATATCAGCCTTGCACATTTGACATTTATGGACTGAAATCTGTACCCACTCTCTATATTTAGAGTGTTTTAATGAGGGTTGGAATACCAAGTAAGCAAAACAGAAGGGTATAGTTAAAAGGTTTTTCCAAGGTTGAATAATTATAGTATTGGACTATGGCACTCTCATTGGATAAGAGGGGAAAGGAGACCTAAGAAGGAAAGTGTAATGTGAGACCCAGTGAGTTTGAGGTATTGAACTTGAGAAAACAGTCAAGTTCAATGCTCAAAATATGGGAGGGCATAGAATGCTAATATTGGATCATTTGGACATGGTATTATTTGTGAAAACAACTTCAAAAGTGTGATTATGGAAATGGGGAGCTGAGTTGGGCTATGGGGAGATATTAGGGTGAAGAGATTGAAGAATTGGAGAGGAAGTGTAGTTGGATCACTTACAATGGCATTAATTTAGCAACAGAGATAACAGGAATCATATTAACAAGGATGACAGCAGCCAGGCATTCTATAAACAGCAGCAACAAACAGGTTATGTCTGTTAATGTCTGATGCCTATTCTGCAAAGAACTTGTGATATGTGGAGTATGGAAGAGAAATTTTTTTAAAGCAGAGGAGGTAACAGACAAGGTATGGGAGGAGGGGGAGGATGCCCATCTCACTTTCAGCACATGAAATACTTTGGGTTGAGAAAAGTTCTTACACTCAAAAAACTTCAAGAAACACGATGTCTTCAAGTTGTGGCAAAAATGTGGAGAGAATTTTCAGGGAAGCAAATGGGTATGTGGGGGAGTTTGAGGACAAGTCCTGAGTTCCAGAAGGCAGAATGTGTTTTGAAAAAGGGTGATGAGAATGAGAGTCTATGTCACATTGCAGGATATCTAAAACAGTTCAGAGACAAATCTAGTCAAATGTGGATGAAATGAGAGGAAAAAACTAGATGATTGCCTGAGTTAAATCAGGACTTGAGATGGGCCCAGGTAGACTCTGAGGTCCAATGATACAACACAGAATCCAGAGGGTCAATTAACTGAACTAAACTATTGGAACCAAAAGACCACTGATCACTCCTGCACCTAGAGATGCTATGATTGCCTGGGGGAGAAAATATCACGGTGAAAGAATACCTGTCCCTTGGATAATTAGCTAGCAAGACAGAAGAATGAGAAGGGAACAGAAGTGAGAATGAAAGAAATAATGAACAGAGGATCTAGGTTGAAATGGGAAGAAATGGGAAACAGAAGATGAATGACATGTTAGAGCAAAAGACAAGGATTAGGGCCAGAAAATCTTTATGAATGCTAGGACAGGATTAGGGATAGCAAGACAATACACAGAAGGAAGAAGAAAAGGATATGTTGGAATCAGAGGGGAGGAACCAGCAGCCTTCATAATTTCAGAGATAGTCCTGAGTGTAATCTGGTGTATAGTCCATTTGTGCTCCCATAACAAAATACTTAGACTGGGAACTTATAAAGAAAAGTAATTTATGTCTTATAGTTCTGGAGGCTGGAAAGTCCCATGTTAAGGTTCCAGAAGATTTGTTGTCTGCTGAGGGCTGCTCTCTTCTTCCAAGATGATGGCCTTGTTGCTAGATCCTCTGGAGGATTGGAACACTGTCCTCATAAAATGGAGGAACAGAGAAGCAAAAAGAACCTAAGTCAGTATCCACCCAGCCCTTTAATAAAGCACTAATCCACTCAGGAGTGTGTAGTCCTTGTGATTTAATAACTTCTCCAAAGTCTTCACTTCTAAATACCACCACAGTGGGAACATGGATTTTGTGTCAACATGGATTTTGGACGATACACATTCAGACCCTCGAATCTGACATGTGAAGTGCCCATAGAAATAGGTAACAGAACTGCAGTAGGGGTCAAAGTTATTGGTATTAAAGAGTTCAACGAACTGTGGGGCTGGAGAATGGGCTAATTCCTTCTCCTAACCTTTGAAGTTGCCTAGGATTATATAGCTCCCCAGAGCCTCAGCTCTACCTTCAAACTCAGTAACAGTGGGCCAATATACCAAATGGCTAGACCATCATGACTCATTGTACTGCATTTCCTTCTAGAAATGCTCTCCACTGTACCCTCCTGCACACTAAGGCAAAGCACAGTCACAAGAGACCACTGGAACTGGCAGGGGCATAGTCATCCATAGTCGGAGTCAAGTTCCCAGCTGCCCAGCTGCACTGTTGTTTCATCCCATAATCCTTGAGAGAAGAAAATCACAGGCAAATAGCAACCTTTCCCAGAGGAGTGTGTTTCCTACACTGTTGATTTGGTCAAGAACTATTACTGGCTTTAGCACTGAGCCAGACATCATGTCGAATATAAAATGGAGAGAGAAACTAAGAAGTGAGCATTTCTCCTTCCACATGCCTCCAATACCATGATTGTTTGGTGTGGTTCCTTTCCAGACTCTTCATCAGTTCATATCAATTCATATTCACATACCCTTCTCTCCCTCTCTCTTAAATAAAAATCACAACACGTTATGAACATATTGGTCTGCAGCATGCTTTTTACAATTAGTAAACTATAGATGACAATTTTTCTAAGTCAATACATGTAGATGATGTCAATCTGCATCCTCTGGTAAGCAGAGATGGGAGTGAAAGAGGTTTCAGGGGATGGAGGCTGGTAGAAATGATTGCATAAATCCATCAAATCAGTGCCTATATAACATGTTCCTAGAGTCATATTTTTAAATGTTGAATACTAACTTGTATTTTATATGTTTTTATTGAAAAAATACATGTGTATATGATGCACAACATATTTGAAAAATGTATACATTGTAAAATGGCTCCATGGAGCTCATTAATATATGCATTACCTCACATACTTATCATATCTATGGTGAGAACAATTAAAATCTCTTTCCAGCAATTTTTACATAGATGATACATAGTTATTAATTATAGTTACTGTATGGTACCAGAGATCTTTTGAATTTACACCTCCTGTCTAACTGAAATTTTGTATCATCTGACTAATATCTTTTCAATGCCCCCACTCTCCAGTGAGTGGTAACCAACATTTAACTCTATTTAAATGAGTTCAAAGATTTCAGATTCCACTTACAAGTAAGATCATGAAGGATTTGTGTTTTGTGGCTGGTTTATTTCACTTAACATAATGTTCTTCAAGTTCATTCATATTGTTACAAATGACAGACTTTCCTTCTTTTTATGGCTGAATAGTATTTCACTGCAGAGTGGTACCATATTATTTTTACCTATTCATCAACTGGTGGTCACTTACTTGTTTCCATTTCTTGGCTATTGTGAATGTGCTGCAGTGAACACAGGAGCTGATATGTCTTCAACACAATGATTTCATTTCCTTTGTATATATGCCCAGAATACTAATTTTCATTTCCACAAATTAATATGGTTTTGTGAGAATCCTACATCCAGCACAGCAGCTTCAACTAGGGTGGATACCCCTGGCTCATAGTGGTCACCAGTCATTCTCAAGGAACCATTCAGTCTCTAAAGTTGAATTCATATGAATGATGACATGGTAAATGATGATGAATACCAACCCTACATCCATAAGATACTTATAAAGACAGGCACTAATCTCAGTCATTTCCACCAAAATGCTTTATTATGTTGCATTTACTATCTTATTCTAGGAGAAAATCCCAGACATGGAACTTCCCCATGTGACAGCCCTAACCTCATGAGCCAGAGTCCTAATGTGGGATTTTTCCAAATGCCAACCACCAAGTACATAAATCCCAGTTATACATTCAGGGATGGAAGGGAAATTACTGCCTGTCCTCTCTCTGATGCAGGACTTCTCTAATGGGAAGTGTTTGCTTCAGAGCTCCTAGCTAGGTTGATGGAGGCAGACTGTGAAAGACAAAAGGGAGGAAGCAATGTTGATCAGGGAAAGTTGTCCCAACTATAATGCATATGAAAGGAAAGAGTGCAGGGAAGCAGCATGGAGCAGGGCAGACTCAGGCTGAGACACAGATCTAACAAAACCTCAGCCACCCAGTAGGGACCCCCAGAACAAAGAATTCCCATGAGAGAAGTCCTAGGTTGAGGAGAAATGGCCAGGTCCTTCTAGGTGTTCAAACATCGCTGGGGGCTGCTTGGGAAAGGATGTGACTTCAGCTCAACTACTGTGTGGATCTAAAACATGTTGGTGCCCAAGGCTGTCACCTAATTGCATTCCTTGCAACTGATATCAAACCCTTCCTTGAAAAATCAGAGCCACAGACCTCCAAGGCTGCTGCAAAAACTTACCTCATTCATTATATTATCTGCATAACATTTGATGCATGAATGTGTCATTAGTTTGCATCTATGGATCGTCATCCATTCCCCCAGGGGTACACGCAAGTTGTTTTCAAATTTTTGTTTGTACAGTTAATAGTACAATGAACAACTTTGTACATGTATCTTTATGTTCTCTGTTGGTCAAACTATAGGATAGGTTTTCTAGATGTGGAATGACTGGAACACAGGATAACTCTCCTTGATATTTCTGTAGATTCTGCCAATTGCCTTCCAAAAAATGTTGGCCAATTTTCCATTCACACAAATAGCATAGAAGAGTGTTCACTTCCCTGGGCCCTGCCAACAGATGATATCAGCCTTTTTCATTTTTGCCAGTCTTGTGGTAGAACAATGATGTCTCTTTTATTTCTGCTTATTTGCCTAATTACTCATTAATTTGAGGTTATTTTCATTTGCTTATTATGCATTGATTTTTCTTCTTCAGTTAATTGTTCATTTTCTTTTGCTCACCTTTCTTCATTGTTTTGTAAAACAAACATCAAACATAATTGGGAAACTTCTTGGGGAAAAGAAGAGAAAAATAGTCTGTTTTAGGAGTTGAAACTAAAATTCTTTTTCCCCCCACCCCCAAATTCAAGAGGTATTCAATATTCAGGATTCATTTGCTTTTTAAAATGTTTTAAATAACATTGACAAAAGAAAGGAATGAACCACTTTCAATGTTTTTGCTAAGGTATTACTTTAACGAGGTGAAAGATTTTGGCTTTGATAAGTGTAAGGAGGCCAAGAATGAAACAAAGGGCTGCCCTAGAAGGAATTATTGTGCATGAAAAAAAGTGAGATACAGCAGAGGCTAAATAGGAGAGGAGCCTGTGTAAAGAACCTGTAGACAAACATCACTCATCACTTGCACTATCCTCCAATCAACATATCCTTTCCTCCTGACCCTTTTGGCTGCCCTGCTTTTATTAATGAAATCACTTCCTTTCAGTATTATAGTCTTAGAACATCAAAGAATTTTTATTTTTAAAAAATTCTTCATTCGCAGATTCAACAAAGCCTAGAGTTCCTACCAAACAAGATGGCTCTTTTCATTCCCTCTCCCCACAGCCAGCCCCAATACC
This sequence comes from Glaucomys volans, assembly GCA_020662805.1. NCBI lineage: Eukaryota > Metazoa > Chordata > Mammalia > Rodentia > Sciuridae > Glaucomys > Glaucomys volans. The sequence goes on along the minus strand of JAJEJO010053325.1, from coordinate 22,528 downwards.
CTTCCTCTTCATCTGCCTATCAATGTTTATTCAATCTTTATAATTTACATGTCTCCTCTATCAAGGAAGTCTTCCCTGACTCCTTGCCTCACCCATACATACCTTATAGGCATCATACTTTTAAAATATTACTCATGTCTTCCTGCCATTCTTGAAAATAGAAACTATACCTTCTTTACTTTTTATCCCTCGCATCCATCATAGTGCCCAGTACAATGCAAGTGTTCAGAAAAGTTTACTTGAATTGAATTAACTGTTAACAAATTTGAGCAGGGAGTACATTTTCCCATTCCCTCCTCTCTCAGGTTTTTATCGACTACATTGATTATACTATTTCACTCATGTATCCCTAGCTCCAAATCTGTAATTTTTCCAGTGCTTGGATGATCTTTCTTACTACCTATCAATGATTTGCTAAAATCTTGCTCATTCTTTAAGGTCATCCTACATGTTGGTGCTCAGAGGTAAAAAGTCCTTGATCACCAACATAGCTCTTTCTCCAAATGCCCCTGAGCACCAATAGCATCACCCCCTATCTAGAACCATCACCATCACCACCAACACCACCATAACCAACATGGTACATTGGTCAAAGTTTTCTTATGAACTGTCATTTTAATGCATTTAATTATAGCTTTTTGTCCTGGGGATTGAATGAAAGTCTCATAAGTTATAAAATAATTGGCCATTATTTTCCATCATCCACCATGATTCTGGGGTACTTGAGAGTAGATGTTGATACATCCATCAACGAATTTAGTCCAGCTCCTGGAACCCGATATCCTCTAAGTTACCATGATTAAAAGAAACAGCAGAGACCAAGTGGTGATTTAGCCTCTGCTTTCCCCAATATCTCCACCAATATGTTTCCCCAGTATTCCATTCACTGTCATCCTCAATAGAAGGCTGTTCCATCTCATTTAATTGTAATTTTCTCAGAAAGGCCATCCCTGACTATCAAATCTAAGGTAGTTCCAGTCCATTATATTCTTTGCATGCATTTTCTTGACAGTGCTTGCCCCAATTTAATGTATAGTCTTATTGCTCATTTTCTTTGGTAATAGCTATTTCCCCCAGAAGCCTATAATCATTGTGAGAGAACTGATGATGACATTTTTGTTCCCTACTTGAATAGCCATTCTTAAATAATCACTTGTTACATATTATGTAAATACTTTCTCCAAATTTGCAGTTTATGTTTTAACCTTAAATCCATTAATCTTTCTATTGTGGCTTGGTAGTTCAAGTTATGAATATTTTTAGTCACTACCTTGGAATATGTTCATGGAGGTAGGAAAATAGGCTTCTCTTTAAGGATTTTGATGCATTTTGTCAAACTGGCCATCCCCCACGTTCTAAAACAATTGTGACTTGCATACTCAAACTCGACCAGCATCCTTATTTTGCCAAGCAAGCTGGACAGAGTTATTTAGTGCTAGGTAAGAGTCCACCTCAAAATTTCAAGAATCAGGTGTCACAGGCAGGGTTGCTGTGTTGCTGTGTTGCTGTGTCTGCAATGTGGTAGCTTTGATTTGACCCCCAAACAGTAATCATTTCATAATCTTCTCATGGTTTACCCTTACTCAAATGAATATATGGATTTTTTCACATTCACTGTCCTCAAATAATCTTTTTGCTTCACCTTTGTCCCAACTGGATCACCTCCATGATCTGTAGCTGAGAATAGACATAACACTCTCTTCCCAGGCCACTCTTTAATCATAGTAATACATCACGTTTTAGCCAACTGGGTAACAATGTGACCTGACCATTCCAGCCCAGTTGCCATCAATGGCGCCAATTATAACAAGAGTTCCCATCATACAAAATGACAGAAGAATGCAATGCACTGTGAGAGTAACTGTGGTAAATATTAGTGCATGGTACAACATGGAGACAAAACCTTGGTGACCTCAGTTCACATTTAGTTCTTAGTCATCCCTGTGAACATCATATGACACCACCTGTTCTTTAATCACCCCACAAGTGACAGGGTAAGTGAGGTTGAGCACTAAATGGATTTCAACAAATGGGACTTTCCTATATTAGACCAATCTACCTTTACTGGATAATTTCCTTTGCCTTCTCTATGCAGATCAGAGTATAATTCTTTGCAGTATGTATTTTTGTCTATTCAAGGATGTAATCCATGGATTGGTGGAGGGGTAGTGTGGCTCAGTAGTAGAGAGATTTAGTAGTATTTATGAAGCCTTGGGTTCAACCCCAGCACCACATTTAAAAAAAGGAGAAAATTCTCTACCAGGATTTAATCCATGAAAAAGGGAATTTTGCCTTAAATTTATTCGCTTCATCAAAGGGAGCCTTATTTCATCTCTTGGTTTCTTGAACACATGTCTGTGCTTCATAGTGCTATATAAATGTTAAATAAATGATTCCAAGTACCAAAATATAAATTATGGTGGTATCAAAATCTATGCAGAAGTAGAGATGCAGTTTGGAATTTGTTATGTTCCCACAACTGTTTCAGCTTAAGATAAATGCTTGAGCTGTTATGTTTTGAGTTGATGTGTTTTCTTTTCTTTTTCTGTCTCATCCAAGTGCAATTGCTGGAGTCTTTTCATTCACCCCAGAATCACCCCCTCAATGTCTTTAAGAACCTAAGCCCCACCCTCATAATTGGAAGATTCCAAAAGTTGGATGCCTTCACAAGGCCATTTTTCACAGGTCTGAGCAAAATATTTGGGCACAAAGGGAAGTCACAAATCCTGGAAGATGTATGAGCAGTAACAAAGTGGGAAATTGTAGGAAAGTGAATATGGTGCCTATACACAGGTAACAAAAGTTACAGGAAGCTTGCCAGGACAATGTAATGGTGGTGGATTTGAGTGGAGCAAAATAGATGCTGATTAGACATCCAAGAGGAGACGTCAAATAGGTAATGGAACATAGGAGTCTGGGAAAGTCTGTACTAGAGAAAGAAATTGGATATCAGTCCTATACATGAGGGATATCTCTCAGGGAAAGAAGGCAAAGAGTAGCAATGGAACCTAGGATCATCCATGGCTTTCAGAAGCCCCCTTTCCCAGGCTGCTTATTTAGTGCAGGGGCAGGAAACCAAATGGAATCTTGTATAGCAAACCAGTTTCTTAAACCCATCAGCTCCCATTTCACTCCACTTGTAACCAACTAGTTCCCTTACTTCCAGTTTACCCCAACACTATCTTCATTGTCTATTCCATTTGGAGCATAGGTACAAGGGAAGTATGTTTGGAGGAATGTGTTACAGGGGGTAATGTGTTTCAATCACTGCCACTAATTTAACACATATTGAGTAGTGACAAAGCACAGAAAGAATCCCACAGAAACATCAGACAGGTTCCTACTCTGATCTCTTTAAGGGGAGCAGAGTCAGGAAGGGATAATACAAGAATCTAAACAACTACAATAGGCAGAATAAAATGCGAAGATTTGGTTTAAGGACATTTCATACAAGGGGATTGAGTGATGAAATTCTCTGGTGGGAGAAAAAGGTGAGTCAAACTGACGATTTGATCCCTTTTATTCACTTTTTAAATTAAGAGGTAAATCTAATGGGGGAAAAAAAGTGTTTACTGGAAGAATCGAATTGATGGTCTTTTTTTAACCACAGGGAAGAAAAAAAGTAAATACATTTTGGCACCTCCTAAAGTCAAAGCAAAAGGAACTTTCAGTTCCTGAGGTGTGCGGTTTGCTGCTGAAGAGAAACACGGGGAAATCTCTAGATTGTTTATTCCTTTCTCTGTCCAATGGCAGTGAAGCCCATACTTTCGTACGCAGATGACTGGCTACTGTAAAAGTCCCGCTCTGAGCGAGGACCAATGAGCTCTCGGAGTCCCGACTCTTGGAAACAGTTTCTGGTCGGGAATGCGTGACATTGAGACAGCTTCGGAATTGTAAACAAGGACGAGTCTGGGCTGGCCCCCAATCCACGCGATTTGGGTCCCGGTCCTCAGAGACTGATCTTAAGCCCATATTGTCCCCAGATGTCCGCTTCAGCTTCCGCCTCTCTGGCCTCCTTCCCACTCTGCCCTGGCCGCCAGTGCCAGGTCCCTACGTGGTCACTGTGCCACTCTTTGGTGACGAGGCCAAGGGGCGGAGCCAAAAGTTCCTTCTCTGAGCTGATTGGCGTGGCCCCAAGTTCGGGACGTGTCTCCAAGTCCGTGTCTCCAAGTCCCAGTGACTCCTCCCGGCTGGGGTTGGGGGTGGAGAGTGCAGAGAGACAAATAAAAGGCAGCTAGGGTGGGAAGACGAAAGTCTTGGGCCACTGCACCTCGGTCTCACTGCCAGGCTCCTCTGCAGCACCCTCAAAAACCAAACCCGACGGTGCACCTGCGGTTCCCGCCTGGAAGCACCGCGCCCCTCCCTGCTTTGGTCCCAGGTTCTGCTCCCAGCAGCTTTCGTCTGCACCAAGCTCGGTGGGCATCAAGATGAAGGCGGCCCGCTTTGTGATGCGCAGCGCCCGCTCGCTGAGCAGCGCCGGCCTGGTCCCCCGGGAGGTCGAGCTCTTCTCGCGCTACAGCCCCTCCCCGCTGTCCATGAAGCAGCTGCTGGACTTTGGTGAGAGGGGATGTAGGACCCAGGCTGGGTGGCAACAGGGTTGGGGAGCTGCCATAACTTTCTGCCCGGGTGTAGGAAAGGCTGGTATCAAGGTTAAGCAACCAACCGGGGTCCACTCTGCTGCGGGGTCCTGGAAACTTAACGCCTGCGCACCTGGTCTTTTCCTAGATTTGGCTACTTTATATACTTTATAGCTTGTGCTTACTAGTTAAGGCCACCTGCAGTCCTGCTGATACTGGACGACTTCAGCTTATCTTTCTTTTATACCGATCTAGATCTTTGAGTTAAAATACTTTTTGCTTTCAATCACCATTTAACAATGTACTAGAAACTGTCCCCTCTTTGACAACAGTGTACTTCTTGGGAGAAGATTGCTAATATTATAAAGTAGCCTCCAATTAATGGATTTTATCCCTTAGCTACCTTCTGCCCCTTCACAGGGTACATCTTTCTGCATTCCTAACGGACTTTGTCTTTTTCACCAGCATAGTTTTCCATTTATTTGCATTATTGCTGAAAATCTTTACATACTTGCTGCAGTAGTTTTATGAGTTTCAAGGGTTTAAATGCAACATTGTTTATTGCTTGTCTCCACTTCCACTCCATCTTCTTCTCCCCCTACTCCTGCTTCAGTCTAAACTCATTAAAGAATGTTGTGTTGTTGTCTGACCCTTTTATGAATGTTAAGAATAGAGTTACTTTATTTTAGTAGAGGGGAGTGAAGGGAGGGAAAGGGATATGGGGGAAGGAATGATAGTAGAGTGAAACAGACATTATTACCTCATGTGCATGTATGACTGCATGACCATGACCTATGTGATCCTGCAATGTGTATAATCAGAAAAATGAGACATTACACTCTATTTATGTATTATATCTCAAAATGTATAAATGCATTCTACTGGCATGTACAAATAATTAGAACGAATAAAATTAAAAAAAAGAACTGTGGGATGTTCTGACTTCTTGGGAACAAATTCTCTTAAAAAAGAAAATAATTATTCTATGTTGGTGACTTTTAGAGAAAGAAGAAAGAAAAACAATAAAGATATCTGCTCCTGAATTATCTAGAAAGAATAACTCAACTCCGTGAAATATAATTTTATATTTGTATGTTTTCAAAATTTGATAGTTAATGATTTTAAATATATCATTTAGATCATTTAAATGTTCTTTTTTCTAAAAACTAAATGAATTTTATTGATTATAGGTTCGGACAATGCATGTGAAAGAACTTCTTTTTCCTTTTTGCGACAAGAATTGCCAGTAAGACTAGCCAATATTCTAAAGGAGATTGATGTCCTCCCTGATCGATTAGTAAATACTTCTTCAGTGCAGTTGGTTAAAAGCTGGTAAGTGGTGAAGCATTTTGAAGTTTCGAGTTTTAAAACATTGACCAGAGAATGTTTTTTGATACTGTAGTAACATCGTAATTGGAAAACAGGTGGTCTGAACAGTAAACTTTTTGAAAGATGTAAAGAATTTTTTGTTATTTTTTGTTGTTATCATTGGAGCAGTTATGAAACTATAAATAGGAATTTATATCCTAAAAAAGTAGATTTCTCTACAATCTAATTTTTGCTTCTTGGAGAAATTTGAAAAATCATGAGCATATGCAATTTCAATTTTGTTCTTTACAAAACAAAACAGAGTTTGCAAAATGACTATTTATAGAGAAACAGATTAAAATGACTATTTATAGAGAGCCTAATCTTTGTTACTTAACACTGAGCAACAGAGTAAGCTCTGGGTTGAAATCCTGCTTCTGCCTTTCTCTAGTGGTAGAATCCATGGCAGGTGTTTTAAACCCTCCATGCCTCAATCCCCCATCTGTTATTAAAGAGAAGAAGTGTATGTGTCAGAGAGATGTTTGAGCATAACTAAATGAGGTAATCTGGTTTTAAAAATTAGAACAGTACCTAGCATACAACCAGCACTTAGTTTGTGTCAGTTAGTATTATTTACTTTGGCAATAAGAATACAGATGCTTTGAGAAGGTAGGTAACCTAAAAGAGCAGTTGTTGTTCTTTTTGAGACAAAGTCAGGATATGCAGAGTGTCATCCTTACCCATTCACTGTACAGCTTTTCATTCATCCATTGAGGAAATATATGTATTATACACACCCATGAAATAGTTAGTCTGAAACACATATTTAATCTGTAGTATTTATTGCTGCCTTCAAGACTTCTATTCTCCTACAGAAAAAAATACTAGGAAAAATAAAAAGCATTAAAAAAAGGTTGTTTCCAAGGGTCTTTGCTAATAGGAAATGAATACTGATCTGGAATAGTTGAAAAATCATTTTTAAACTAAACTTCAAGTTAGAAAGTTAGGGTTGAAATTTGTAGCTTTTTACATTTTTAACCTATTATTTTTCAAATGTTGTGAACGAAAGTTTTAATTTTGAACATAATGCTTAGTTTATTTTTTCAGATCATTTGGAAAAAAGGCATTTTATTTCCAGGCGTTTATATCTTTCCGTTGATTTTAAAACAAAATATATTATTGTTCTACAGGTATATCCAGAGCCTGATGGAGTTGGTGGAATTCCACGAGAAAAGTCCAGAAGACCAGAAAGTTTTGTCAGAGTAAGTTCTGTGCAGTAGAATAGGGGTTTAAAACTTTGGTTATTTTCAGACATAATCCTAGAGATTTTTTCAGACCTAAATTAAAGGAACTTCAACCTGAATAATAAATTTCCACTCCTTTAACAGATGACAAATTTTGGCCCATTGGGCTCTTAAAAGTGAAGAAATGTGGCATTGAAAATTGTTACTGAGTATGAATAAATGTACAGGACTTGAAGATTTTTTCCCCAATGAATTCCATTTTACTATAAATTTATTACAATGTTTAGATTTGAAGAATTTATTCCAGTGATTAGTTTTGCACTATTAAATAATTTCAATATATTTCAGTGGCGTTGAAGATTATACACTTACTTTCAGAGTAACTGACAGTTTCAAACTACCTAAATAAGTTTAGTTCAGATGTTTACTACATCTGACTAGAAATTTTGAGATGTTTTCACAATGATATTCCAGAGTCACCTTGGGTTTTAATTATTTTTTAAAGCGAAGACTTAATGAATGCCTAAATGAATGCATCATTACAGAGCTAGTAGATTGATGTGTTACATAGAAATAAAATAAATCTACTTATGAAACTATCTCCTCTGCTATACTAGAAGAATCTGTAGTAAGAACCCTAATGAAGCTTCACCCCCAACATTTTATCATTTTATTTGTCTAGACTTAGGTAGGCACCACAAAAAAAGAACTTTAGCTTTGTTTTTTTTTTCTTAATTTTTAATTTGTTCTAATTAGTTGTACATGACAGTAGAAAACATTTATACATTTTGATAGATCATACGTAAATGGAGTATAATTTCTCATTTTTCTGATTGTACACATTGTAGGATCACATTGGTCATGCAGTCATAGCTCTAGCTTTCTTTAAAGCAATCTAAGAAAAATAAGTAGATGAAATGTACGTAACTTATGCTAACTGTAAATGTTATGGCTTAGCTTCACAGATACACTCATCAGAGTTCGAAATAGACACCATAATGTAGTACCTACGATGGCACAAGGAGTCTTGGAGTACAAAGATACCTGTACAGTTGACCCAGTCACCAATCAAAATCTTCAGTACTTTTTGGATCGATTTTATATGAACCGTATTTCTACTCGGATGCTAATGAACCAGCACAGTAAGTAATCGTGATCATGATCCATAGAGATGGGTATAGATTGTAACTCACACTATAACTATGCATCCCACCCATCAATGGGTCACAGTCTTTCTCAGTGGCAGTTCTAATCACTCTCTTGAGCTTTACTTTTTTTTCGTTTTTATTTTCCAACAGTTCTTATATTTAGTGACTCAAAAACAGGAAACCCCAGCCACATTGGAAGCATTGATCCAAAATGTGACGTGGTAGCAGTGGTCCAAGGTAATTTCTAAATTTCTACATTTCCCTTATTGAAAATGTTTGATAAATTATTGACATATCTGTAACTGAGATGACTGTAAATGAATTTACGTTCATAGTGTTTTGTTTGTATTTTTAAAATACTGCCATCAAAGTCCTTTGCTTTTCAGAGTAAGAAGCATAAGCATTCATTTATAACATTATAAAAAATTTAAACATAAATAGCTAATATGTCACATTGTTGTATATTATGTGTAATCTCTCAAATGTATATATTCCTATTGCTACAACTACAACTTCAATAAAATATTGCCCAATAAAATATTAAAAAGACATTTTTCATATATATAAAGCCATACTCCAATGAATATTTTAGATCCAGGTACCATGCATATTGAAGATTACAGTACTTGGCATAAATTCATTTCATTGTTATGAAAAAAATTCTATTCTAGATGCCTTCGAGAGTTCAAAGATGCTCTGTGATCAGTATTATTTAACATCTCCAGAATTGAAGCTCACACAAGTAAATGGTAAGCTATAAATAAACTGAATTTTAGCCCATGGAAAATGTATTATTCTCCCAGTCTAATTCCTTCTTGTAAATATAAAGCAAATTTTGTGTTCCTTTTTTCTCTTCTGAACTCACCTAGAATTCGTACACATTTTTTTGAAGCCAAGGTTCTCTTTAACTATCTCAGCTGGAAAGCTCCGTTTGTGCATATTAAAATGTTAATGATGATTCATAAAGAAGAATGGTTAAACAAATAATTATGAATTTAAAGTAGCACCTACCTAGTTTCCAAGATCTTAGATCAAGAAAAGATTGCTTACTTTAGAATATGAAAGATAAGGAGACCAGAAGCAGGGAGAGTCACTTAGCGGTGGAGATATCTTCAAAGAGGTCATTCATCCAACTTGGAAACAAAGATACTTTAAATTACACTAAGAAATACTGCATAATTCCATTTACATGAGATATCCAAAATAGTCACACTCACAGAGGCAGAGAGTAGAATAGTGGTTGCCAAAGGCTGAAGGGAAAGAGAGATGGGGAGTTTCCTATTGAACAGGTCAAAAATTTCAGTTATGCAAGACAAATTCTAGATGTCTGCTACGTGCATACTACCCATAGTTAACAATACAGTATTGTACACTTAAATTTTTGTTGAAAGAATTGATCTTAAGTTAAATGTTCTTACCATGACATAAAAATGTATTGTTAAGTATATATCACTGTTAGGAAACAGAACATACTTCCAAAGCTTCAATTTGACAAGACAAGGATGTCCTACAGTGATTGAAGTAATTATATGATGAACACAAGGTATTTTTTATCCTGTCGCATTCTGCTCTAGAAAATAGTAGTATCTCAAAGCAAGACAGAATATTTATATTGGAATAGCCTCCTCTTTTCCACTCAAAGTAAACAGTTTTTCCAATACAGGAACAATTTGTGTTAGGGACAAATTTTAAAATCAATTTGATTGGGGACATGCAAATGCAAGTGAATACTAAAGCAAGAGTATTAAGAAAGACTGAAAAACATCTCTCAACATAAGCCCCATTGTTGCATAATTTTGTAAATAAACTGCTTTAACTGTCTGATAAAGAGCAGATTGTGCCAGACCTTGTGTTTTCTGATTAAATCTTTGCCAAGGCCTGGGACATCAAAGAATACTTTCATTTTTCTTTTCAAAACAGTATCATGAGGTTTTTGTTTCCCTGTTTCCATTACCTATTGGTAAATTTCAAGTATATTTAGCATAGAAGATTTAATGTCAGGGTGATAGAAAAATCAGATGTGTTCTTCTACCATGCATTAAAAATATTAATTTCTTGTATTTTTAAAATACTGCCATCAAAGTATGGCACAGATATTTCTTCTCCTATCTTAAAATACATATAATCTTTTAAAAAATATTTTTAGTTGCCAATGGATCTTTATTTTATTTAGTTACATGTGGAGCTGAGAATTGAACCCAGGGCCTCATACATGCTAGGCAAGTGCTCTACCACTGAGCTACAACCCCAGCCCAAATACATATAATATTAACACTGAAATTGTCCAGTATAAACATGTTCAAAATGGGGGGAAGATCCATATAATCTAATTTATAATATCTTTGTCTCATACCTCATTGAACTTTATGCATTTGTAGAAAAATGCCAAAAAAAAAAATAGAAGCAACTAGAACTACATTTTGAAAATAAGCCTGTTGTCTTTATTGTTTAAGTAGGGAAGTTCTAGGTAGAATTTTCAGATGGGGAAGATGGGAAATATTCCAAACCTGTTTAAATCAAAACTATTAATCAAGTAGATATGGAACTATATGTTTGTAAAATATTTGTTTCCTAACTTTAAATGAGTCTATTCTTTCCAGGAAAATTTCCAGGCCAGCCAATTCACATCGTGTATGTTCCTTCTCACCTTCATCATATGCTCTTTGAACTCTTCAAGGTAGGGTACTCCACAACAGTTTTGATTTTGTCTTTAAATTTAAAGTAGTTCACTGGTTATATTTATATTTTTATTTCCTCACTAAACAAGGCCCTCCATATCTTCTCCACTGATACTTCTGTGCTTACTAATAGTAAGAAGCTGCATAGCCCATATTTGAAAACAGTCCATGAGGCTCACTGCAGCATCAACATGTGTCTGAGAACACACAATATGATTCATGACATCTCAGCGCTTTAGAGCCGAGAAGGTGTTCCCATTACTTTTCCAGGTGTCCAACAAAGCACTAGTCATGTATGTATTCATTAAGAGAGGTCACAGGTTGAATGCTTCAGTGAACTAGGACTTGTAATTCTTCCCCAGAAAGGCTGGCCCAACTCCAGACTGAGAGGCTCAAGGGCAGAGTTACTGTTAGTGATATGGCTGCATGCTTAGTCTAGAATATGCTCAGAGGACAGTCAGTCCTTCAGTGATCTACTTTACAGTGTTTATGAATCACCTGGGGACTTTGTTAAAATGTAAAATCTGATTCAGTCGGTTTGGGTGGAGGATGAGATGCTGATTAGCAATGAGCCTTCTAGTTGTGCTGCTTTCCCACAGCCTACATTAGCCCTAACATGCCTAGGACAGTGGTTCACAAACTTTAGCATGCACTGGAATCTTCTGGAGGACTTGTTAAAATGCAGGTGCTTGGATGCTGCCCTAGAGATTTAGATTCTGTAGGTCTGAAAATTTCTATGTCTAACAAACTCTCAGAAGATTCCTGTTTCCAGTCTTAAGTAACCACATGCTAAGGATCAGTC
>JAJEJO010053323.1:183592-193854 GCA_020662805.1 Glaucomys volans | reverse complement strand
TTTAGTTTGTTTTCATAAATGTTGGACTTGCCTACAAGTCTAGGTTCCTTGCATTTATCAGACAGGATGACGGTGCTTTTAAAAATTAGAAGGGAAAGTTCATTTGTGGCAGAGTGGCCACCACCTCCCAAACTTCCCGCCAAGGCAATGAGAGTTGCCCAGATGGCTGTGCAGCCCTGTGAGCTTGGGGAAGGCAGCCCTCAGATCAGAGACGGGACCCTGCCTGGGTTGGTCTTGTCCTGGCACCTGGTAGCCTGTCCTCAGACCTGCTGGGGGTGTCTCCCTCTCTGAAAACAGACAGAGTCTGAATCAGAGAAGCACCTTGTCACTGTCCCTGGACCCTTCCTGCCCTGCAGACCTGGGGCCTGGAGCTCCCAGCACCACTTTGAGACCAGAAAGCACAGTGGCCACCCTGAATGAGAGGCCAGGAGATGGGCAGGACTCAGCCCACCCCTCGGGCCCCTCTGGATATCTGCTCAAAGGAAGACCAAGCCCTAGTAGATGACAGGTGACCGTGCTTTGTGGGACTGCCTGTGACTTGAGGCCAAGCTTCGTCCTTAGGTCGTTGGTCTCCTGGGGCAAGCTGGAGGAGGAGTGCAATGGTCAGGGACTGTTGCATGGCAGTGGGGACAAGTATGGATTGTGCTCCAGGTTGCCCAGGCCCAACCCTCTAGCATGGCCCATGTGACGCTGGGCGGGTGCAGGAGGGAGGGAAGGAAGAGGGCGGCCTTGTGTTTTTTTGTTTTTTTTTGTTTTTTTTTGGAACCAGGGATTAACCCAGGGGCACTCGGCCACTGAGCCACATCCCCAGCCCTATTTTGTATTTTATTTAGAGACAGGGTCTCACTGAGTTGCTTAGGGCCTCGCTAAGTTGCTGAGGCTGGCTTTGAACTCGTGATCCTCCTGCCTCAGCCTCCCAAGTCGCTTGGATTACAGGCGTGCACCACCACGCCCGGCTGGCCTTGTGTGTTTGAAGGAAAGGCTCCACTCTGACCTGTGGCATCAGTGTGGCCTTGGCAACCCTTTGTGGTGCCACCCTTGTCTCTGCTCAGAGGAGGCCCTGCAGCTCACAGGGGAACCTGCTCCAGGGCTGTGGGGACCCCTCGGAGAAGCCCCGGAACCGAGGTGGGCGAGGCTGTGCAGGAGGGCGCTGCCTCCACGGCCTCCAGCCTGAGCTCACCATTTTAATAGAGATGAAAATACTTGGAATAGGACACAAATAAAGCCAGCACCAACTAGAACCTTCTTATCTGCCTTTGTTCATACGCAATTTGAAAATTAAATGCAAATACAGCTCTGCCATCAATGGCATTTAAGTCAGCGAAGTCAACGCTGGTGACCAGGGACAGTCGGAGACGGCGGTGAGGGCTTTGCCCGGCCTGTCTGGCTGCTTTCTGCTTGAAACCTGCCCCGTGTTACGTGAGGACAAACTCACCCCCTCTCCGCCACAGAAATGCGGCCGAACACCCTTGGCTCCCCACCACACCAGGCATCCCTTTTGCTACATGAGGATCACTGGTTGGTTGCGTCCTGTTCTATCCTTTGTTAGATACCATTTGGGAGCAAGGCTAACTTATCCATGGAGCGCAGGTGACAGAAGATGGATCCTTCACAGGTTCGTTCAAAATTGCAACTGAAAGTATAAGGAAAAATTAAAGCATCGTGTAGTGGGAAAGACGTGGTGTCCTGAAGGTATCCACGGACCTCCTGGCAGAGAGGAGATACCAGGAACACCAGGTTCATCCCAGGGCCTTCAGATCACAGCTCGGACCCCATCGTTTCTGGTGTGGGGGACACAGCTGTCTGCATCATGGGAAGTGCCGCTCCAGTGTTGCACAACGGAATCCCCATCGGCCCACTTCCAGGTGTGCACGGAAGAGGCTCTTGCTGGATGCGGGGCTGGCAAACCACGAGGCTTCACCACTCAGCTCCTCATGGAAGGACTGCCCCACTTGAGCCCCCGCTGAAGATGTGTGCTCTTCAAAACATTTGTGTTTTGAGTACATGATACAATATTATGACTTGAAATTCTCATAAATACATGAGCATCTCCCTCCACCCCGATCTGGCGGTGTCCCCTCCCGAGGTTTGCCATCTGGCGAGGATCCTGCATCCTCAGCTCCCTCATGGAAGTGCTTCTCCAAGGCGGGGGAGGCAGCTCCCTTGTGCACACTGGTTCTTCCACCTGCTCCTTACTGATCGGACCTCGATCCGTGCAGTCCGTGTGCCTGTGGAAGCTCTGCCGGGGTCCTTCTGCTGCTCCTCATCCAGGGCAGTTGTGGATACTCTGGGTGGATTTTTGCTATGGATCTGATGCAGACTTGGGATGGTGATTGGCTGGTAGCCTCAACCTGATTGGTGAGTTAATCCCTGATGTGATTAACTGAGTGGTGGCTGCAGGCAGGTGGAGAGTGGCCAGAGGAAGTGGTTCCTGGGGGTGTGGCGCTGGGGACACATTTGTATCTGGACAGTGGAGTCTCTGTCTCTGCTTCCTGATCCCAGGTGAGCTGCCTCCCCCAGCCACGCTCCTCCGCAGCGATGTCCTGCTTCACCTCCAGCCCTGGGGAATGGAGTTGGCTGCCCGTGGACAATGACCTCTGGAACTACGAGCCCTCAAATGAACTTTTCCTCCTCTCCGATTGTTCTGGCTGGGTCCTTTTGGTTACAGCAGCAAAAACAACTGACTCAAACAGACGGTGAGCAAGCTCCTGCAGGACTGGGGAGACCGTGACTCACAAGGGAATTTGAGTATGCCTCCCACGTGTGTTTCCAGATCCTCACTTTTTGGTGTGAACTGCACTTTCATGCAACAGGGTGGCAGAGTCATAATCAGGCTGCAGAGCCACAGCTGTGGCCCTGCTGTCCCCTCCCTGACATCTACTTACTTGGCACCTCATCTGTGCCAGCTCTGAGCTGATGGCCAGGGGATCAGGGCTGAGCTGGGCTCAGACCTACGTTCCTAGCAGCCGGAGGCAGGGCGGGGAGGGGACCTGCAGCCCAGCCTGTGATGGGACGGGCGCGATGCCAAGGAGCACATCCACAGAGGCGTGAGCGGGAACGCGGTTCAACTCGGAGGAGAAACTGGTGCTGGCCAAGGAGACTCTGGAGGAAGGCCACTGCTGCCAGCCAGGTTCTGGTCGCAGCACAGTCCGTCTCAGCCGTGGAGGGGCAGCTCGTTTCCCACAGCTGAGAAGTCGCTGGTGGAAGCGCACAGGCCTGGACAGAAAGGAGGACGGAAACAGTGTGGCCACTTTCTTCTGCCCTGGCTCCACTTCTTCCCAAGTCCCGTTCTCTCCACCTGGGGCTTCTGCACACTGCGGGAAGAGGCTCTCAGCTGCCCTGCCATGCTCATGCTGCTGTGGACCACTGAGGTCCACCCAGTGGCTCCAGGAACAGCTCGGGGCTCTTGGGGGTCCAGCAGGGTCCTGTGCCACACCTGTTCCCGCAGCTGCAATGCGTGGAGCAGAGCCTCAGAGGGCTGGGTCTGTGCGGGTGTCCACCCCAGTCCAGCAGTGAGGGGGCAGGGGGTCCCCAGGAGACTGTCCTCTCCCATTCCGGTAGGAGCCAGGGGACACGCTTTCCTGCCGTGCTGGATTTGAGCATCCTCCTCGGATGTGGACCAGCCCCTCCTAAGTGCCCCTCACTTCTGCTCCTCGACCCTGAGGTTAGTGGGCCCTGAGGAGGTCATATGGCCTAAACGGAAGGCCACCCGGACCCTCAGTGTTGTGCCTACCCAAGGACAGGCTGATGGAAACTTCCACTGAAGCAAGGTGGCTGGGTCAGGGCAGCCTTGACTGGAGTTCAGGCCCCAGTCCTCTCCAGAGCCCTGGGGCCCTGTGTGCCCTCAGGGGGGCTCTGAGTAAGCCTTCTGCCGCCCCTTCCTCACCCAGGCCACCGGTCCTACTGTGGAGCTGTAGAGGGGGTTGAGGGGTTGTGCTGTCCCAGCTCCAGGGGAAACAAGTCCCAGGCCTGAAGGTACTCTAGGATGCAGGGCCAGACCCGCCATAAGCCCACCTTGCCTCTGATCTTCCCTTTTACTGTTGAACTCTATTAGAGAAGTGTTTTCTTATCCACAACCCAAAGCCCCCTGAAGTCCCACACCTTGGGTCTCTGAAGAAACCAGAAAACCTTGGTCAGAATTGAAAGCTTGTAGCAACACCAGCCTTAAGGAGAAAGGCTCAAAGAGTTGACCCTGTCTTCCGGAAGGCCTGTGCTGCCTTTCCACTGCTGTGTCAAAATACCTGAGAAAATCAACTCAGGGGAGAAAAGATTTATCTTGGTTCACATTTTCAGAAGTTTCAGTCCATGGTCAGCTGGCTGTATTGCTCTGGGCCTAAGCTGAGGCAGCGCATCATGGTGGAAGGGTGTGGCGGAGGGAAGCAGCTTAGCCCAGTGGTAGTCTGGAGAGAGGGATGGAGGGGTTGGGGACCTGATGGAGCCTCCAGGTCATGCTCCCAAGTACCTGCTCCTCCACTAGGCTCCACCTACTGCAGTGCCCACCACTCCCAATAATGCCGTCAAATTATCAATCCCTCAGGGGATGAATCCCCTGATGCCGTCAAAACCCTCAAGGTCCAGTCATTTCCCAAAAGCCCACCTCTGAACCTTACCCACTGGGACCAAGCCCTCAGCACACCCACTTTGGAAACATTCCAGATCCCATCCACAACCAGGCCCTTGGGTGCTCTACCCTGCTCCTCCCTCCCTGCTCACCCTGAGTCAGGGAACCTCTAGCTTCTCCACGCCAGTCCCACCATGTGTCCTGAGGGACAGGGAAGGCGTCCTCCTCAGAGTCTCTGATGGGCTGTAGCAGCAAGGTTCCTCCCCAAGCTCCCTCGTTGCAAAGAATATTCTGGAACCTTTCATTTAAAAATGGTCCTGCCAGCCCCCACCTGCCCTGCCTAGTTCTGGGGAGGGGTGACGCTTGCCTGAGAAGGGCTGTCCTCTGCTGCCCACAATGCCCATGCTCCCTGGGCCCTTCCTTCTCTCCACTGAACGGGTGCTTAAGTCGCAGGCTTCATTTGACTCACTCTGGGTTGCACCCAGCGGAGTCCATGTCCACTACGGGAGGGCTCGTGCCTCTCCCAGCGAACTCTGCCCTGCCTGGCCCACCTGGCTGGTCCCTCCAGTGTCCCCTCTGTGGTCATGCTCTGCCCCCTGCTCCTTGGGGTCTCCCCCTGCTTCCTGTGCAGGGGCAGAGGGTCCCGCTGTGGGTTGCTTCCGCACCTCCCACCAGCCTGCTGTCTCGGGTCCTTCCCAGACGTCACCTTCTCCATGAGGTCTGCCTGACCTCCCTCCCCCCAGTTTGCCCCCCAGTCCCTCTCAATGCCTCTTCTTAGTTTGCAGACTGACCCTGCAGGTGACTTGCTCATGTGCATGCTGTTTTTTGGTGGTTCCCCTTCCTCCCAGGATGCCAGCCCCAGGAGGGCAGCCATGGGAGACCTTTGTCCACCTTTCCCTGGTGGGTCCCAAGAGCCCATAAAGACATCTCTGTCAGATGATCGAATGGTTGGATTGGGGGACACCACAGTATCCCCGAGGTTTCACCTGCAAGCAGCTGGCCCCACCACACCCCTACACAGGCCAGGACTCCCCAGGTGGGGCCTGTGGGCGCTCCTGGCCACACAGCTGCCCAGACCCCCCAGGTGCGGCTTTGCAGGGGCTCCTGGGGACTGTTGGCTTCTCTTGGCTCAACTTTCCTTCAGCCTTAGAATTCTCAATTATAACCAAAATACCGATGGGATATGGCGAGACGGCCAGGGCTGTTGTTCTCTGCCTGAAAGGGGCTGGGAGAGCGCGATGAGAGGGAGCGCGGGTCGAGGAGGCTCCGCTGCTGCAGCTCGGTGGGGCTCCTCTGAACCTGTCACTGCTCTGCTGTTAGAAGTTTAGTCTTTGTTAAATTATTCAGAGCTGGTGGGGGCTGCGCTCGGGGCTGGATGAAAGCCGGGCTTCTCTCGTGCCAGTGGCGCGCCTGCCTGTGCTTCCTAACAAAATATCCTCAGGAACCAGTTTCAGTTGCAAAAACTTAGCCTTTGATACAGATTAACCCAGCCGATTGCGGTTCACTCCACGTAATAGAAGAGGGCTGCTCGCGCTGCAGCCACTGGGAAGAAGACGCTCACGGAAAATCAGCCTCGGCTTCTGCCTTCCGCCACCCGGGCCTGCTCCCCCTCGCAAGCTCACCTGAAGGTGAAGCGTGGTCCGGCTGGGCAACGATGGCTATTTTGATGATTATTAGGAAAGTCCTTAGAAAATGACCAGCCCCTTGTGGCAACTCTGGAGCAGCATTTTTGAGTTGATCTCGTCCTCGCTTAAAGTGTAGCTTTGTACTCTGACATCCTTTGGCAAGAACAGATGAATTCAGCAGAATATTTTTGACAGCCTTCAAACCAGCAGCGGGTGCGTCTCGCCGGCCCAGTTGGATCCTCTGCGCCTTCCTGGTCGGCTGCACGGCCCTGCCCCAGCCGCTCCGCCAGGGTCTTCACCTCGACTATGGAGCCCATGGTGCTGGAGTCGACCGTTCATGCCATGGTCTCAGCTCCTGAACTTTGAAGTTGCTCAAAACCCATCCTTCATAGAATTTCCCTCTGAAGGAAGAAAGACACCCCTAGCTGCCCTTCAGTAAGCGCCAGCTATGGCCCAGCCAGGCTGTGGTGTCTGCATACGGCCCTCTCTCCATTTCTCCCAACAGTGGGACACGCAGGTCCTTGCTGGGACCCACAGATGGAAGCCACCGCTCAAGCAGGTCAGGGCTTCTCGGGTCTCCACAGTCAGGCCTTTTTTTTTTTTTTTTTTTGAACCAGGGATTGAACTCAGGGACACTCGGCCACTGAGCCACATCCTCATCCCTATTTTGTATTTTATTTAGAGACAGGGTCTCACCGAGTTGCTTAGGGCCTCGCCAAGTTGCTGAGGTTGGCTTTGAACTCGCGATCCTCCTGCCTCAGCCTCCCAAGTCGCTTGGATTACAGGCGTGTGCCACCACACCCGGCTGGCACAGTCAGGCCTTTGGAGGGACAAGTGTCCCTCTCACCACCGAGAGGAGCAGGAGAGGGGCCCAGGGGGTGGGGCTGGCTGCTCCACATGCACCCCTGACAGGTGTGTTTGCACTCACATGCACTGAAGCCTCGAAGCTGATTGAGGGGCAGACTTTGGCCTCCACGTTTGGGTGAGAAGGCAGAAGCTGAGCCCCTCAGGAGCCTCCTCAAGGTCAGGAGACCAGGCAGGTGCAGCAGAGCTCAGTTCCCAACACCCTCTGCGTCCTCCTCCTTCTGTCAGTGCTGGGTTTCCTCCCTGTGACGTCCCCTGGCCGCGTCATTGACGTGATCAGTCCTGGAACATGAAGGTCACCTTTTCTGTGTCTTTCTCTTTTTAAATTATTATTACTGTTATTATTATTATTATTATTATTATTATTATTATTATTATTATTTGGTACCAGGGATTGAACCCAGAGGTGCTTAACCACTGAGCCACATCCCCAGCACTTTCTATTTTTTATTCTGAGACAGGATCTCACTAAGTTGCTTAGGGCCTTACCAAATTGCTGAGGCTGGCTTTGAACTCACAATCCTCCTGCCTCAGCCTCCTAAGCCACTGGGAGTACAGGAGTGTGCCTCCGCACCTGGCTTTGGTTATTATTTTTATTTATGATTTACAATTATAACTTAATAGTGGGGTTCCTTATACCACATTTGAACCTGCAGTTAACAACTGGGTCAATCTCATTCTCCTGGAACTACGAAATGAGTTCGGTGTCCTCAAGTGTGCTGGGGCACAAGGAAGGAAGCAGGAGCCCCTTGTGAGGTGTACTTGTTGTGGAAGGACCACGACCCCTTGCCCCACCCCAGGTGTTCTCCAGATTCACTCTGGCTTTTGGCTTTCAAGTGAGTGGGGACAGATTGCTGTGCACATCTTCGCCTCTCTGAAATTCCACACCCAAGGCTGGCAGGCAGGGAACTGAGCTGTCCCTGGATACCGCCAGCTCCAGGAGCGTCTTGCTGCCTCTTTCTACCACAGGGCCCTCCGTGCTCCCTGGGGAGCTAGCCAGCCTCTGCCCCAGCCAGCTGTGGAGTGGCCGCCCACGCCTATCCAGCTGCGAGGCACACAGGCCTGAGACCGGCTGTCCAGGTGGATCTTACGCCTCACCTCTCTCTGCCGCCTTCTCTCTGAATCTGAGAGTCAATGAATGCATTCATGTTCCAAGAGGAAAACATCACGGCCGCCAGGCTTGACACGGCCAGGCAGCAGCGCCCAGGGACCCAAGCTGCCTTTGAGCTTCAGTGTGGCTTTCTTGGTTTGCAGCAACCAGGCGACCTTCCAGTGGAGGGAAGAGGAAGACGTGTCCCTAGGACTCATGGCCGGGAGTGGTCCTGGGAAGCTGGAGGGGGCCCCTAGCATCTGTTTGTCTTTGGGTTTCTGTCTTCAGCATTGGATGTCTCTGCTGTGTGTCCCAGAGTCTCCTCTGGTCTTCCCTTCCCATCCAGACCCGCAGCGCCTGGTGACTCCACAGCCTGTGGCTCCCCTCTGCTTTCACAGAGTGCCCATGGCATCCTTTGAGGTACTGGCAGTATGGCAGTCAAGGCCAAAGCCGTGTGGAGAGCAGTCCATTTCCTGAGTGCTTCCCGGCCCCTCCAGGTCACTGCTCAATCAGACACTGACCCTCGTGCAGTGGGCTCCTCCCTTGGCCTGGCAGCGTGCTGGTGTGCAGGCAGGAGGCCAGCTCCCAGGGAAGCCAAGGAGGCGCCACCTCAGTGCCCTGGGGCTGTCCCCAGGCCTGGTGCCTTCCTGAGGGGGCCCTGGGTCCTCAGCCACCTTAGCCTAGTTCTGGTCCCACCAGGAGCTCCTTCCACAGGCTGAGAATGCACATCTCCACGCTGGCTTTCAGGCTGTCACATGTGTAGCCAAGTTGGGAGCATTTACCCACTACAAACCTGCCACCTCCACCATGTCCTTCACCCAGGAACTGGTCACCTGGCTCTTCCACCTTCACCTTGCTGTGGTCAGGTGCCTTCCAAAGAGGGAACAGAAACAGGGAACACACACACGTTTCCTAGTGGGCGGGGGCTGCCCCGACCTGTGGGAAGGTGCCTCCCGTAGCACATGGGATGCACTCGGCCCCTCTCACTGCCAACCGGGCAGTGGACACTGGCCAGCAGCATGCATGCTTGAAGAAAACCCCTCCAGGCTTGCTCTCAGAGGGGGTCTCCTTGTTTGAACATCTGTAGGGAAGAAGATAGTCCAGGAGGGCACCAGAGTCCCCTGCAAGTCAGTGACTGTCTGCTCCCCGAATTTGCCCATCAGCCCTTCTCTGTGCTTCTGGCTTTGCTGGCCCAGCCAGAAGGACAGCCCCACTTGCTTCTCCCTCTGTGCTGCCCCCCACTGTGGTCGCCCCCATCCTGGCCCTTTTCCATTCCTGGCCCACATAGCTCCTCTGCTTCTAGCCTGTGTTAAGCTGTTTGTACGCCATGACACAGCACGGATGGGTGGCTGAAACAATGGAAGTTCATCCTCTCCCTGTTCCAGAGGCTGCAAGCCCAAGAGCCAGGGTCAGCCTATCAGGTGTCTGGCGATGGCCCCCTTCTGGTTGTAGATGGCCGTCCTCTTAAGGACACTAAGTGGGTCCTGCAGTGCAGTGCTGCCTGCAGTGTCATGGGGGCGGGAGCGAGTGTGATGGTCGTGAACACTTTCTGGCATGTCTTCTCACTCACCTTGCACAGGTTCGGCCCCACGCCAGGACCGCATCCAACCCTAACCATTTCCTTACTCCAAGTGCAGTCATAGTAGAGGTTATGGCTCCAATGGAAGAATCTGGAGGACACACACATACTTGCAGTCTGTAGTAAGACCCAAGCAAGTGGGGAGCACAGACAGGGTTTGAGAAGGACCCAGATGGAGTCTGATCAGGCACTGTCCTTGCAGAGTGAATGATGCATCCCAAGTACAGTGCAGCCTGGCAGTGGGAATGCCTGTCATTGCATTCACAGAGGGACATGGGGACAGATGGCCCCTGTAAAGGAGACTCTTCTTGCAGGTGTGGGCTTCACCCTTCATGTGGTCAGTGCTCCCCAGAGCTGAACAGGTGGGGAAGGT
The DNA here is from genome assembly GCA_020662805.1 of Glaucomys volans. Taxonomy (NCBI): domain Eukaryota; kingdom Metazoa; phylum Chordata; class Mammalia; order Rodentia; family Sciuridae; genus Glaucomys; species Glaucomys volans. Next base: position 183,762 of record JAJEJO010053323.1, on the reverse strand, counting down.
CCTCCTCATGGAAGAGATGCCTCATGTGGTCAGACCACCTGGGAGCTCAAGAAGCATCACCTGGAAGTTCCAGAAGAATCACCTGGGAGCACCAGAAGCAACACCTGGGAGCTCCAGAAGCAACACCTGGGAGCTCCAGAAGCAATACCTGGGAGCTCCAGAAGCATCAC
>JAJEJO010053323.1:8154-183582 GCA_020662805.1 Glaucomys volans | reverse complement strand
AGCAATACCTGGGAGCTCCAGAAGCATCACCTGGGAGCTCCAGAAGCGACACCTGGGAGCTCCAGAAGCATCACTGGGAGCCCCAGAAACAAAACCTGGGAGCCCCAGAAACAATACCTGGGAGGTCCAGAGGCATCACTGGGAGCTCCAGAAGCAATACCTGGGAGCTCCAGAAGCATCACCTGGGAGCTCCAGAAGCAACACCTGGGAGCCCCAGAAGCAACACCTGGGAGCTCCAGAAGCAACACCTGGGAGCCCTAAAAGCATCACCTGGGAGCTCCAGAAGCATCACCTGGGAGCTCCAGAAGCATCACCTGGGAGCTCCAGAAGCAACACCTGGGAGCTCCAGAAGCAACACCTGGGAGCTCCAGAAGCAATACCTGGGAGCTCCAGAAGCAACACCTGGGAGCCCCAGAAGCATCACCTGGGAGCTCCAGAAGCAACACCTGGGAGCTCCAGAAGCATCACTGGGAGCCCCAGAAGCAACACCTGGCAGCCCCAGAAGCAATACCTGGCAGCCCTAGAAGCATCAATGGGAGCTCCAGAAGCAACACCTGGCAGCCCTAGAAGCATCACTGGGAGCTCAGAAGCATCACCTGGGAGCCCCAGAAGCATCACTGGGAGCCCCAGAAGCATCACTGGGAGCTCCAGGTCTAAAGGAGTCATCATGGATGTTAGTAGCTCTTGCCAATTCTCCCAGGTGGGCTGGGCATGCACCACACCTAGGAATTTAACAGAGGCAGGAGAAAAGTCAATAGGCCCACGGTGACCACGCAGGTAGGACTGTGGGGAAAGAAGGAAGCTCTCTGTAACCATGAGAAGTGCATCCACGACGGCAGCAGCGTCCACCAGGATGCAAGTTCAACAAAGGTGAAGTCCACAGTGCCCTTCCGTGCTGCCCAGGGTGGACTCTCACGCAGGACACTCCCGCATGTCTGATGAACGGCACGTGAACACAGCCAAGAACAGATTCCTGCCCAGTTCCACAAGTTACGATGCTGAAAGCCAAACCCGGTCTGCCTGGACATGTGTGTCCCAGGGGTTTATGGCCCAAAACGCTTTTGTAAGCACAGTAAACTTGACCTGCAAATCTCCCTGGCTGTGAAAGGGTTCATAAGAATGGTGTGCATTTTCACGAAGCCAATGAAACAAGCAAGCAAAGACCTGTCAGGGGTTCGAATCTTCCCCAACCCTTTTGTGTACTGAGTGTGTGTGTCCCGCTGCTGCTGCTCCCTCCTCTCTCTCTCCCTCTCTCCCTTTCTTCTTTCTTTTTCAAAATTTTCTTTAAACATTTTAAAATTCCTTTTTTATTTTTGGCACCAGCGCACTTTACCACTGAGTTATGCCCCAGCTCTGCTTCTTATCTTGAGACAGGGTCTTGCCGGCTTGCCCAGGCTGGAACTGAGTGTATGACCTCCTGCCTCCGTCTCCCGAATTGTTGGCATTTGAGGTGTGGCCGCTGTGCCCAGTGTTTAAAGTCATTCTTAATTGACACATAACGATTATATATGTTTATGGGGTACACTGTGATGTTTGATATATGTACTTGGTCAGGTGATTAAATCACCTGGCTCTCATTTTTGTGGTAAAACATGTAAAACCAACCCTTTGGGGTTTTTGAAACATGCGTGCATTATTAACTGTGCTCTTGGGTCTGCACTCCAGATCACTAAGGCCTGCTCCCCCTGTCTAAGTGAAGCTGTGCACTCTTTGATCAGCATCTGTTCTCTTCCCTCACCCGCTCAATTCACTGTCTCTTTTAATGGGATCAATCAATCAATCAATTGGAGCATCCACTTACCATAGAGCTCTCATTGGCTCATTCCCAAAAAATGGTTCCAGGAAGCAGGCAGAACTTCCTCCAGTGACCCTTCTCACTGATGTGGCAGACGTTTTCAATGAGTCAAATGTTCGAAATTCCTCTTAAATTAAATTTTCCCCTGGGACCAGGACCGTCCACAGCATGCTCTTTGCTTGGTCACTCTGCCGGCTGGAACCTGTCCACCGACCGTGCTTTCCTCTGGTTCTGTGATCTGCATGTACAGATCATCAAGGTCACAAATGCAAATTACACTTTCAAACTGCTGATGACAGGAGAAGAGAGCTGAGTTTTTGAAAGGATTTGGTAGATTGCTTTAGTCTTGAAGTGTTTTGTCTGTTCCTCCTGAAAAATGCTCTTTGAGGAAGAGCCTGGCCACAGCAGTGGTGGGTGTGCTCCTGAGCTGCGGGAGCAGAGCTGGCCAGCCCAGAGCCCCTGCCGCTGCCCGACGCACGGCCTTGGCCTTGTCTGAGGTTTGTCTTTGCTTCCATTGGAGCTGTTCTAGCAGAACTCAGTGCAAGATGGCTCACCACACACTACAGAGCATGGGGTGGGAGGGCTCTGGAGGACACGGGGAGCCCACTGCAGGCCCTTTGGATGGGTTCCTGCGATGGACCCCTGGCTCCCTTCCCGAGTGGTGTCTGCTGCTCTCTCTCCTGATCACTTCATCCATCAGGGGAGTGTACGGAGGGTGGACGGCAGCTCTGACTTCCAAGTGTTTCCAGATCCGAAAAGGAGCCCCGCTCTGGTGCTTCGTGAGTCAGTTCTCTTCACAAATGGGGATGCGAAATAAGAAACAGCTGAGTTCAGGGTCTTCCAGTCCGGCAATTTGTATTGAGGATATGTAGAAAATGCACTCAGAGCAAATGCTAGTGTGTAGCTTTTATCCGTGTGTGGACGGTCCTGGGAACAGGGCTGCAGAGGGCCTGGAGCAGCTGTGGGTCTCTGGCTGCCAGAGGGCCAACTTTGCTGCTTGGAAGGTGGGACAGGCCATGGTCATTCCAAGCCTCAGTTTCCTTACCAACAAAGGAGATAGTGACTAAGAGCACATACTGTAGGTATCCAAGGATTCATAAGAAAACATGCAAATTTTTTCGAGAAGTTGCTTGTCTGGAAAAGTGTTTGGACTAACTCTTTTGAGGTATGCAGGTGAAGGTGATGTCTGGAAACATGTCCAGGTGAGTGGAGGACTTCATCCACCCAGTAGGCAGATTACTAGGGAGGCCACACTACAGGGCGGGGGTCTTGAGCAGGGAGGTTTCCAGGGATTTCTGGACGCTCAGACCTGCTGGGCATGGGGAAAAACTGTCCTAAGTGGATCCTAAGTCCCTTGTATTCCAGTCAGAGAATGTTTCTGTGCCCACTTCTGCCTGAGGATGGAAGGAGACGCTCCTCAGTTAGACTGAGTGCTGAGCTACCTCAGCCCCGCCAACAGCACTGGACGGAATCTGTGGGCATGGCCTGTGAGGGACCCCTTGGAAGGGCCAGGCTGCTTCTCTCCTACTCCCTCTTCCCCAGCCATGGCTCTCCTGGATAGGTTGGTGAAGGGCAGGCTTGATGCGGGGGGAGTCAGGGTGCATCCTGGGGGGCTGGCTGATGACCTTTTAATTGGCCCCCAGTCTGTTGACATACAGAGAGAGTCAACAGCCACTGTCTGGAGAAGGTGGGAGGGCAGGAGAATGAGGTTGCATTTTGAGGCTTCCAGGGGCCTTATGTTAGTTTTTGTTTTAACTTTATCTTCTTTTCCTGTTTGGGCCCCTGGAGAAGCTGAGAAATAGTCTAAGGAGCTTCCTAACAGTGACTTTCCTTCCAAGTTAATGTTGACAGCACATATTGGTTCAGGCTCACGTTGATTTATAAATGGTTCTTGTTTTGATTTCATGCTGTGGAGAACTGATTTGAGTTGACCAGTAATGTTTAGAACAAAGTGCCTGATTTGACTCTGGTTCTAACTCACAAGAACAGTTCTTGTGTGAGAGAGTGAGATCTTTGCTCAGGCTTGTCACCGGGATTACATGTATAATCAAGGGTGCCAGCGTGAGTGGTTTTGGGGGCCACATCTGGATTTCAGTCCCAGCTTGTCACGTTCTAGCTAGCGATAAGCAAGGCACGGCCCGAGCTCTGCTCGTCTACACCATGGGACGATGGCCCCCTAGCAGGATGGGAGGTCACAGTGCTTGTGAGGGCCCTGGGGCCTGGCCTTGGAGCATGTCGCTGAGTCTAGCAAGGCTCCATAAGTCTTTGAATAACACGGCAGTTTTTGTCACCTGCCCCTGTGTCTGTCTCTGAACTGACTAGTGGGAGGTTGGTGGGATTGTGGAGAGCAAGCAGGAAATGACATGACCCTGAGGCATTGGGAGCTGATTCTATTAGAATCTGGGGGCTGGAAGAATGTCCCTCACAGCAGGCACATTGGGGCATGGGATCAGCTCTCCACATAGGCATGCTTCCACTCGGTGTGGCCAAATTCTCACCAGAACCATCGAGGCCAAATGCCTGAAGAAGGGAGGATCCCACAGCCTTTCCCATGGGTGAAGGGGAGACGACAGGCCTCCCCCACCCTTGCAGCGGGGGAGGACGAAGTGAGATTGAAAACGACAGTTCAAGCCAGGTGTGGTGGTGCACACCTGTAATCCAAGAGACTCGGGAAGCTGAGTCAGGAGGATCTCGAGTTCAAAGCCAGCCTCAGCAACTTAGTGAGGCCCTAAGCAACTCAGTGAGACCCTGTCTCTAAATAAAATACAAAATAGGGCTGGGGATGTGGCTCAGTGGCCGAGTGTCCCTGGGTTCAATTCGCGGTTCCAAAAAAAAAAAAAGAAAAGAAAAGAAAATGACAGAGTTTGAAAGTCAGCCCAAAAGTCGTTGTTGGGTCTAGGCGCAAGTTCGTCCTGTTTGCAGCCTCTGAGGTTCACGGGGTGGATGCCCCCTTCCCTAAGTCAGAGCACTGTGCTGGGTCAGTCAGCTCTACATTGCTGTGGCCAAAGCCCCGATGAGAACAACAGAGGAGGAAACCTTTATTTTGGCTCCCAGTTTCAGAGGTTCAGTCCCTGGATGGCTGACTCCATAGCTCTGATCCTGAGATGAGGCAGAACAGCATGGCAGAAGGTCATGGTGGGGAAAAGCAGCTCAGGGCATGGCTCCAGGAAGCAGAGAGAGCTCCACTCACCAAAGACAAAGTATAACCCCCAAAGGCACGCCCCCAATGACCCCCGCCTGCAACCACCACCTACCTGCCTACAGTTCATTCCTATCAGTGGATTAACCCACTGATTAGGTCACACCACTCATGATTCAATCGCTTTACCTCTGGACCTTCTTGAATTGTGTCATACGTGAACTTTTGGGTTGCATCTCATATGGAAACCAATAGCACTCATTGTAAAACTCAGTTGCACACCACCCCGGAACATCTAGCCATACAGGGCCCTAGCAGAGCATCCTAGAAGACAGGTGCTGTCCTGTGTCCCCAACATACCAGTCTGTGGTGGACATGTGTGTTTGTGTCATGCCCTGCATAGGAAAAGGCAGCATGGAGATGCGAGCAGCCGGGGCTGGCTGTGTACCCCTCGTCTGAGCTGCACATTTGCTCAGTCACTGTGTACCTGCGTCCATGGCCGGTGGAGCGGTCTGCCGGTGGGGGCTGCTGTCCACCCCATGGCAGCAAAGGCTCTGCTCTGTCAGTTCCAGCCACTGGGGATTGAGGCTCTCCTTGCCGGGTTTCAATTTGGACCAAGTGAAATGTCAACTTCTTCTTTTATTATCAGGAACTCCTTTAATAGGTTTTCACCATTAGCCCTGAGGTCACAGGGAGAAGTCAGGGCAGGAAGATTAGACGGGCACTCTCATCCGGCTCTGCCGAGGCTGGCTGGATCCACCCTATAAATAGTCGGCCCTGTGTGCTCTGCAGACTTTTCAAAACCTAACCTTGACTGCACTCAGGCTGCTCAGGACGACTTGGCTACCAGAACGCCATGGGTTCACAAACCTGAGGATGTAGGAGTGATGTCTCCTCCTCTCCCTCCGCCTAGGCCCCTGCCCCAGGGCTGCTCCTTCTTCCCTCTGGCTGGAGCTGCCCCAGGGCTGTCTGGGTGCCACACGCAGGCCATCTGCCGTGGGAACAGAGGGCTGGGGAGCCTGCAGCACCTGCGAGCCCCTGGGAACCTGTGCTGGGACTTCAGGCCTCTGGACAGCACGGAGCCTCCTCAGGCAGGCCCAGGACCAGGCAGTGCTGAGCCTCCGCCTCTGCAGCCTCCTGGACTTCCCCCCAGTCCCCACTACCGCTGAACCATTCCTTTTCAAATTCTTTCATCTGAATTTGTTTTGCTTCTCTGACTTGATTGAAACTTCTCAAAAGAAGAGACCCATAGGTTAGAGTCGTTCTAGTCCGTCTTTCTTCCCTGTGGCCTTGAGCAACACCCCGTAACACTCCCTCAGTGATTGAATGTAGCACATGGTCAAACAGCAAACAGAAGACAAAGATGAGCAAACCCTTGGAAACCACCTGCCATTCAACAATCACACGCCAGGCCTTCCACCGCTCCTCTTCTGCTGTGGTCCCGCCCCAAGGGACTCCCATCTAGAGCCTCTGCCCAGTCCTCCGCTGTCCCTCATGGTGCGGCCACACATGAGGTTGTGTGGTTGTGCAAGATCAACCACATATGGCTCTTTTATTTGCATGTGTTAACTCCGTGTAAGTGAAATTCTGTTTTATTTTGTCTTTGGGACTTGCTCAGGCTCGTTCTTTCCTGAATTGTTGAGACGCCCACCCGGCTGCATTGCGTTCAGGTGTTTCCATTCGTCATGCTCTTTCTTCACAGGAAGATGCTGGAACCCGCCCAACCTCTTGCTGATGGACACTTGGTGCATCTAATTTCTGTTATGCACACATTCTTCTAGAAACTTCTTGCACGAGTTCCCGGAAGCAGGTGCAAGTGTCCCCAGGGTTGCAGGGTTGCTTGCTGGCCGTGTGTCTGTGGTTTCCCTGAGGGTGGTGTTGCAGCAGCCAGGAGCGGCTCTTCACAAGCTCCGCTATTTATCTTATCTTTTTAAAAATTTATCTTAATTAATTAATTAATTTTTATTTGCTCCAATTAGTTGTTCGTGACAGTAGAATGCACCTATGCATTTTGATAAATCACACATAATTGGAGTGTAATCTCTCATTTTTCTGATTGTACATATCATAGGTTCCCATCCATCCGACGGTGACTTCGCGTGAGCTCGGTGGTGTTCCCTTCACCTGGGGGTGTCTGCTGCCTCCTGGGGAGGTTGCCAGTCAGGGTCTCTTCCTCTGCTCTGCTCCTGGAGTTCCCTAGCATCCAGCCGGAAGTTCGTCCCTGGCCACACTTCCCCTTCTCAGTGGCTGCCCTCCTGGTGGATGCCCTCACTCCTGTTCTGCATCCCTGTCCCCTCATGCACCCCTGACTCTCCTTGGCATCGGGCATTTGCTGCACACCACTCTTCTCCTTCTGCTCCACTTTTCCACCTCCTGACGTTGACCTGGGCTTCTGTAACAGCTCTGCTGAGGGCGTTGCATTGACTTTTCTTTTTGTCATGTTTTCTGTACTTTTTCTCTTAAAAATATTAAGTGTAGTTGTACACCTCTCTCTGGTGATTTCATAATCTGAGGTTTTCATAAATAATATTGTGTTGGCTTTTTACTTTTTTTTACACTGATTCTGGATCAATGTCATTGCTTGCATTTTTCTGTTATGAAGTCATGATTATTAGGATTTTGTAGATATTCCTGAGACTTTTGCTAAAGGTCCACTTTCCCCCAAGAGAGCCCCTGATTCCAGCGAGGGTTCTAAGCACGCTACCAACTCAACATCACTCAACTGCTGCTACTTGCTGAGTTTCATTTTGAGATGATGCTAGAGTTACTCAAGGATTGTGACACTAACACACCCTCTACATCTCCTAACTCAGCTTCCCCGATGTCCACATTCACAGACACCTGGCATCGCCAGCAAAGCTGAGCAGGATGTGGTGGCAGCGCTTCCATTAACCGCGACTGGATTCCAGCCCTGCCAGTGCTCCTCCAACGCCCTGCTGCTCTTCGTGGGTGTCCGATCAGGGCATCTCGCTGACTTTCCCTTTCTGTTTCCTTACCCTGTGAATCTGGGTCATTCCCCAGCCCTTCCGTGTCTTTCAAGGTCTTGACACTTCTGAAGAATTAGGCTTGGTATTTTGCACAGTGCTGGTCAATTTGCATCTATTGATATTTTTTAATTACTAAGCTGAACTTCTGCGTTTGGAGCAAGAACACCACCCCCGTGAGGTGGAGCCCTTCTTGGGGCATGACATCTGCCAGATGCAAGCTGAAGGCTTAGTTCGGAGTTAGCTGGACGCACAGTGGTAGTCAGAGCCCACACCCACGTAAAGTTGTGAAGTCCAGTCTGCGGTCAGAGCCGCAGGAGGGAGTTGAGTCTGCTTAGAACCAGGCTGTGGAGAAGTGTGTTTGCTGCTGCCTTTCCCACGGGGTGCTGCCGTCCCTTTGCTTCCACTGCTAATTGAGGAGTAGACTCACAGTGAGACCTGAGGATGTGGATCTGGTTTTACCTCTTGCAGGGACCCCAAGCTTCGCTTCTCCCTATGTCCCTGTTCTCGCTGAGACTCCAGCCCGTCAGGGATGGCAGGTGCCCTGAGGTACCTCTCATGGACACTCATCGCTTTGGGCTTCTCTAAATCGCCCATCTGTTTTAATGCATTAAAAATATATTGGCTGCACCAATTTGCACTCCCAGCAGCAGCAACCTATGCGGGCGCCTCCCACCCTCGCCAGCACCCACTGCTGCCGGCATTCCTGACGATTGCCATTCTGACTGGAGTGAGATGGAATCTTAGAGTAGTTTTGATTTGCATTTCTCTGATTGGTAAAGACATTGAACTTATTTTGTATGTTTATTGATAGTTTGTACATCTTCTTCTGTGAAGTGTCTGCTCAGTTTCTTAGCCCATTAAAACAGCTCCATTCACCACAGCTAAATTATGGAACCAACCTAGATGCCCTTCAACAAATGAACGGACAAAGAAAATGTGGTGTGTGTGTGTGTGTGTGTGTGTGTGTATGTGTATACAAATAATATGGAATGTATATATATATATAGGTGTGTGTGTGTATATATATACACACAATGGGATATTACTCAGCTTTAAAGAAGAAATTCTGGCACTTGCTGGTAAATGGATGGAGTTAGAGAATATCATGCTAAGTGGAATAAGCCAAACCCCAAAAACCAAAGACCGAATGTTTTCTCTGATATGAGGAAATTAATTCACAATAAGGGGGAGGCACTAGGGAAGAATAGAGTTACTTTATATTGGGTAGAGGTTAGTGAAAGGAGGAGAAGAGGTATGGGGAGGAATGACAGTGGAGTGAAACAGACATTATCACTCATGTGCATGTATGACTGACTGTGTGACCGATGTCACCCTGCAACATGTATAATCAGAAAAATGAGAGATTACACTCTATTTATGTATGATGCATCTAAATGTATAAATGCATCCTACTGTCATGTACAACTAATTAGAACAGATAAAAATTTAAAAATCGAGTAAGAAATACACATATATATGTATACACACGTATCAATTTTATCCTGTCTCTTCCTTTGGAATTGCATGTCAGGTGGTTCTGAGGTCTGAGGAGTCTGCTCTGCTCCATGAAATGCATGACATGTTTTATATCTTTAGAAAATGAAGACCTTCGATGTGATGCAGCAAATGTCCCCATGTGTTCAATGCTGGTGGTGAGTTTTCTGTATGTTTCCACGTGTTATAATTAAGACATTTTTAAACTGAATAGGAAGCTCTGCGTGAGCTGGATCCCCAAACCTGGTGAGGCTCCGTCTGCCGAGCCGTTTGCTCTCTGGCAGAAGAGGGAGGGGGCACCTGGTTGTGATGCTCTCGTCCCTGTGTTCATAAGAGACCCGAGTGACCTGGGCTGGGATTGGTGTGGGCAGGGGATCTCCCTCTCCCGCCACGGGACAGCCTGCAGTGCTGTGCAGAACGCAGGTGGGCACTGCAAGGAGTCTGTGCCACGCCACTTCTGTGTGTGCAGCCTCACCATCACCTGCAGGTGGGCGAGGGGGTGGCACTCCCCCTGCGTCTCAGCCACAGGCTCCACTCCTTGCTGGCCAGGCAGTGTCTGTGGCCTCTCCTCCATCACTGTGTCCCTGCTGCCCCTCCAGGTCGATGCCCCTTTCCGTGTGGCCGGCAATGGCTCCTGGCCCGCAGTTGCTTCCCTGCTGCTCAGCTTTTACCTGTGAGAGACTGGGCAGTGGACAGCCAGGGTTATTAATTTCTGGCTTCTCATTTAAATTCTTTCCCATGCCTTTCAGAGGAGATTTCAGCTCCCGAGCAGATAGCTGTCAACCACCAGATCTGCTTTTCTGACACCAAAGGTTGTATCCTTTTTAAAATATGTATTATTTGGACAGGGTGGAAATGTATTTGCTTACTTTTGATATGAAAATCCTGAATTCCTGAACTAGGCTTGGCCGGGTCCTGCAAGTCCTTCTGATTAGTCTAAGCCTCATATTATCACTAAGGCACAGAGTGAAATGTAAGAACAGGAAGTGTATTAAGGAGAAAGTGAAGAAAAATCTTAATGTATCAATCTGCTGTTTTCATTTCATGTAAAATTCTTTTTTAGCTTGGAATTTATCAGAAGCTACATTTGTGGACTGAGTTTGTGCTTTCCCTGTTTAATGAAACAAATAAAAGTGTTTGTGGAAAGTCTCACCCTCTTCCCGAGAGCAGTGCCACCGCACTCTGATGAGGGCAATAGGGGAGACAGGAATTGCCATCCAAACGACCACTGTGGAGCCTCGTGATACAGTTCTGATCTAGAAATGCAGAAAACACCAGGTCCTTCCCACAGAGAGCAGAGTCTTCACCATGCAATTATTACTTGACTAATTGGTTCCATGTAAGTACATGGTTGGGTTATTGGCTTATCTGGATCCTCAAAATGCGGTATTGGATTTTTTAGATGCCTCCCTTGATTGGCATCACCTGTGTCCTAAATAATTGTGGTTTTATTCAAGTCAATATTGTCTGCATTTATCATGCATTGAGTGAAAACTTTGGAGTAACTGTTAGGATAATTGGGCATTGGGGATCCTCAGAAGTCTTTATTGTGTGGAAATGCCTAAATAACATCTGTTCCAACATTCCTGCGATCCAGGGCTGCTTTGTAGTTGCCCTGTCTTCGGGACCTTCCAAACAAGAAACAAAGGAGCTCAACACCAATGGCCTGCACAGAAAGCCTGCAAGCCCATCCAGCGTGTGTGACGGGTCTTGGCCAGGCAAGCCTTCCTGGGGAGACAGGAACTTACCCATATGTCCCCACGATCCAGTGTAAGTCCTGATGGTGGTTTTTCCATCTTTCTCTTACTTCCGGGGGTAGAGATGATGTTCCAGTTCTGTATCTACTGAGGACAGTGGCTCTTCCCCAGGCGGGGTGTCTGTGTCTGTTTTGGTGTTGGGGCTCGGTGCTCGGAACTGCAGCTTTCCGGCACTCTCTGCCAGCATGTGCAATCTGTCTGAGGTGCTCTTTACCAGGAAAGGGCATTTTCTGGTATAGTGTCACAATGACAGATGAGTTAGGGGCTGCCACCCAGCATGGGTGGCTTCACAGTCGGTACTGGGGATTTTTAGCTGTCTTTATTGTGTGGAAACGCCTGTTTAGGAGGATCGTAGACTCAGTCCACACCTGCCTCCACATGCGCTCTGGGGCCAGGCTCTCAGGACAGCTCCCTGAGTTGAGCTGCTGGTTGAGGAGCTGACATTGTGGGCACCTGCCCATGTGGGCTCTCCAGGGCTAGGAGAGACGCATGTTGACAGTGGTGGACGTGATGTGTGGGGAGTTGGGGACTCGGATTCTGTATGAAAGTGAAGTCCAGTTGAAGGCTGGGAGCAGGCATACTCCCGGGGTCATGGAGGTTCAGGCTTGTGGTTCCAGGATACCCAGCATCATCCTCTTCTTCTAGCTGTGGGCCCACCTTTCAGTCTCAGGCACTGCCCTGGGACCTGGGTTCTGCACCAGGGGCCTAGGACCGGGCTCACAGTTCCCCCATGGATTCAGTGGAATCAATATGGACTCCTGCCTTCTCAATATTGCTAAGGGCTTGCTTCCCTGATTGACCTCTGTTTATCTGCAACAAGTAATGACACTTTGGTCTACAACAGACCGCATGGTGAGGGAGGTCCCACATGATGACATTGCCTGGTGACCTCATGGCCGTCTTGGCTTGTGTAAGTACGTGGAGAAGGAACCCACTCTCCCTCTGAGAAGCAGAGACTTCCCAAAGGAAAGGATCAAACCCTGGCCTTGGGCCGCTAAGGAGCGATTCACTTCATATCCTCAGATACTCACCAACAACTGCCTTGGATGAATGTGTGGATGGGAGAAGCATCTCCCACACTACAGCTGGATTCCTCGCTGCCTGGGGAGGCCTAGCAAGAGAGCTAGAGTGTGTTGGGTGTAACATAATGTCTGTGATCCACCCCTGACCAGCTGATAAGTCTGTGGGGTGATCCATGCTCTTAACTTTTTATTAAGTGAAATGCTGCTACCTATGTACAAAAGTGCATTTTATAATTGGCAGTGTCTCGGGAGGGAGTTTTGTTTCGGTGACTAAAAAGAAAGAGAAGGAGGCCAGGATGCCCGTCCACCCACGTGAGCTTCTGATCCCTGCTCTGGTCCATGTGGAGTTCCTGGTGTCCACACACACCCTCAGCAGGCACCTTCTGCCTTATAAGTCTCCTTATTTTGATTGGGCCTCACCAGCTCTTGTGTCCCTTGGGGAGGTGTTCAGTCCCTCGCTGAGTTATCAGCCTGGAGGGATCCCTAGGCTGGACTCATCTGCTGGGCCCAGCTTCCCTTCCGTTCTGGAACGTGCTGGTCCCTAAGCCCACTCGCAGGGTGGACTCATAACGTTTGCACCTTAGCTGAAAACACTGTGTGCTCTGATGTTATGGATATAAAAAACCAAAGAGCCTCTCCAAAGGATAATGACAAAGGACAAAGTCCTGGAGGAGAGCGGAGGGTGGCCAGGGGACGCACATGCCGTGGCAACTCATGGGCACACTCTGGGAGACTGAGGCAGCTCCAGTGCGTGGAGACCACATGGGAGGCGTCCTCGGACACTTTGAGACCACAGTCCTTGGCCACAGTGGTTCACGGAGCAGCGCTGCTCTGAGGCTGAGCGGTCGCTGGGTGGACGTCATGGTCACGGTGCTCCTTGTGTGAGGTTGCAGCGACCTCTGTGCGAACCTGGGCTTGTGGCACAGCGCTTGAGATGCTGCCACCAGAACATCATGTAAACGGCCGTCCCTCACCACCTCCCAGCTGTATGTACGCTTTTTCTCCTTAGGGTTGACACGGCGACTCATTTTCATTCTAACAGCACTCAGTTTGTGTCACCTGCTCTGAGTGTCCCCAGTTGAGACACTCTACCCCAGCTGCCTGAAAGGCAAGGGGAGGGCTGTCCACTTGCTGCCCACTCTACTGCCCACGGGTGGAGCACGGCTCCTCTTCTTAGTGGACAAAAGGGACCAGGTGCATCCAGCCCCCATGGGGCACCCATTCCACAGTCGGAGGCAGGACCACGGCTGCCGGCCCTCAGGTGTGGTCTCGCCCCAGCCAGCCTGGCCATCTGAGCCTGCCACACAGCTCCTGGAGGGAGGAAGCCACTGGACGTGGCAAGTGGTGTGCCTCTGACTTACCTTCCGGCCAGGGCCAGGAGATGTCCACGTGAACCAGCCGAGTTCCCGGGAGACGTGCCACCGGGCCATGTCTGCAGTTCCCTGGCTCAGGGCCAGTGGCCTATTGGCTGCAGAACTGCCGTTTCAACGGTAGTGATTTGTGGCTGACACGCTCCCGAGGCAGAAGGGGAAACAAATAGGCTGCTATTGCTTTCATACTATTTAATTTTAGAGATGTTTCCCCAGTGCACTGTTCTGGAGAAAAGGCCCACATAAACAAATTATTAGTTTTACCAGCCTCCCTGTAAATCCCTTCCCATCTCCTACCAAGGCTGTCTGAGGAGCAGGGGGAAGTTCAGAGCTGAGCTGGAAGTGATGCTGTCTGGTAACGACTCTGAGTGACATTTCAGTGACTACTGGCTCCTTCCATTCTCCCCCAGCCAGCACCACGTGTGTCACCTGACCACGTGCATTGTCACCTGACCCTGTGCATGGAGACAGTGCAAAGCACCAAGCGAAGGAAGATGGTCCTGCCTTAGATGTTCTCCCGAGGCCTCTGTGACTGGACAAGGATCGCTTCCTGTGACCGTTCCTCAGGAGCTGACGCTCGGCTCTTCCTGTGTCGATGGAGAGAACAGGAAGACCAGTGACAACACGGAGACATGAAATGGATGTATTCATTCTTTGTCGTAAATTGACAAACTACAAGTGTGTGTATGGAGTGCAATGTGACATCTCCCCCTACCTACGCAACATGGCTGGTTTAATCAGCAAATGAGCAGGTGTCGCTCTTCAGGGCGAGAACTTTTGAGACTTACTTCTTTAACAGTTTTGAATATATGACGTGACACGACTATTAATCACAGTCACCACGAGAAAAACTCAGGACTCTCCTTGTTCCTGTGTGACTAAGCTTCTGCCCTTTGCACAAGGCCCTGTGCCCTGGCCTGGCCTTTGTCACCATGCCCCTTTCCTCTCTGCCTTTATATGGACGATGCTGGCCCTATAACTGCAGCTTTCTCTTCCCAAGCTGAGCCCACCTGGATCCCCCAAGTGCCCAGCCCTGCACATCGCCAGCTGGTCGCCCAGGATCTGCCAGGCAGTGGCTCCAGTGAGATCCCTGCTGTTTGAACCGTCTTCTGATTATTAGTGAACGTTGGTGTGTTTTCCATCTCATTAGCCTTTTGGGTTTTCTTTTCAAGTGAACTGCCTTCTCGTGTTCCGGCCTCCATAGTCATTGTGTGTTTCCTTTCTGATTTATGGGCATTTCTTGCATTTTCTAGATAATGTGATCCCTTGTTGGTTTTAGATATTGCAAATACATTCTCTCAATCTGTTATCTGTTGCTAACTTGGCCCATGTGGTTTTCATTAAAATCAATCCCTACTTTAATGTAATAAATTCGACATATTTTGCCTTCAATTAGCTCATTTGTTTTCAATTTTTCTTGTCTCATGAAAATGTATTATTACTTATAAAATTTACTTTACATACCATTGTAGATGTTTCCCACGCATTCTTTAATCTCATGTTTGAGGTTGTTCATTTCTAAATACTTCACAGTTTCTGTTATCATTTACTTTATAGCAAAATACATGTTGTGATTCTAGAAATGGAGGAAGTTTTGGAGTCCTGTCTCTGGTTAATTTGATTTCTAGTTTCACTCACTGCAGTGGGAGAGCATGTTCTTATGGCATTGGCTCTTTCTTTCACACATACTGAGAACTCAGTTGTGCCCTAATCGTGTCCCTATCTGCAGCTCTTCCTTGTGTTCTTGAAATGAACTCTTCTTGGGCTGCGGTGCAGATGGGTGGCGAGTCCTTGCCTGGCACAGACGAGGCCCAGGTTCCTTCCCAGAACTGCGAGAGAGCCAGCCAGTCTTCTCTAACTTTCTGTGGTGAAGGACCCTTTTTTTGCTGTTTTCTTTTTCTAATAGTCATTCTGCCACAAACCATTTGACAAATGAAATGCTGGGAAAGGATCACGTGACTCTATGCCTTGGCAGTAACGAGCGGCTATGGAAGTGTCAACACTAGTTTCTGTAGGCGCCTCGGGGAGCAGGGAGCAGGCAGTGGAGGAGGCACTGAGGAGCGTGGCCAGGCCTGAGGACCGAGGTCCCCCTGCACCGGGAGCAGTGGCCAGTGCCCATGGGCTGCATCAGGCACAGCCCCCAGCCCACTGCCTCCTGTCTCCTGCAGGTGAGTGGAGGAGGCCAGCTCCCGCCCTGACGGCAGGGGCGTCCATGCCTCTGGTTTGCCAGTTGTCCTGCCTGTTTTGTGGACATGTTATTAAGTACATATCGGTTCACAGTGGTTGTTTGCTCTTTTTATTAGAATCAATTTCCTCTTTGTTCCCTTGAGATGTTTTTGTTTTGACATTTATTTGATCAGTTAAATTGTCATTGCTACTTTATATGGATAACATTTCCATGGTATTTTCCCATCCTTCTATTCAATCTCTCTTGCTTCTTTTGGAGTGATAGATTACACTTTTAAAGGTCCAGCTTGGAATTCCTAGTCTTTCTATTGCACATTTTTATTCACTGTAGTTTTTGCTTTATTATGATTTATTTCTATCTCCAACTTGTGCTTCCAATCTGCTGCACTTATTTATTTTGGATTCTCCTTTCATCCTTTTTTTTTTTTTTAACTTGGCAGAGCAGGTTTAAATTACAAGCTAAAATTATACAATTTATTTTCATTCTCTTGGTAGTTTCCTAAGATTGAAAACCTATAATTATGTTCATTGGCTTCTATTGATATTTCCAAATTAAAGTAAAATTAAATTATAATAAAAGGCATGACTCTAAAGTCTTCAGTTTGATGAGTAGTGACTACTGTATACACCTCTGTGACCACCTTAGCTCTGACTCTGAATGTCTGCATTCCCCAGAGGCCCTGACTGTCTTTCAAGTCAGTCTCTCCTGCCCCAAAGCTGACAGCGCTCAGACTTCTGTAGATGTCGTTGCCTTCTCTTGTATTCCTAATAAAAGGAATGATACAGGGTGAGCCTTCTTTTGTTTAACATAATCGTTTTGAGATTCATTCGTATTTGCAATTATTTCAAAGTCCATTCCATTCTCTGCATATGTGAATATGCCATGATTTTTAAAAACACTTATTTGTTTTGATGAACACTTGTTTATTTCCAGTTTGGTCTACTATGAATGAAGTTGGTATAAACATACCTTTCTGCATGAGTGTAGGTGTGTGTTTATAAACTTTCCTTTCTTTTAAGTAAAAAATACTTATTTTTAACAAAAAGTGCTTATTTCCCATGGAAGGGCGAGGGCACACGGTGAATGCATGCCCAGCCTTATAAGGAGGGGACAACCAGTTCTAAAGCTTTCTGTCATGTGACCCTTCCACAGGGAACCCAGGGAGAGACCAGGCCCTCCACCTCCTTGCCGGTGAATGGTTGCCAGTCATTTAGTGTTTTAGGGGGTGGGAAGTGGTTTCTTACCAAGCATTTTAATTTTAATTTTGGAGACTATTGATATTGAGCATATTTTATGTGCTTACGAGACTTTCACTTCTTTATTAAGTGCTTGTTTAAATCTTTTGCTCATTTTAAAAAAATTCAATTTTGTTCTTATTATTGCTGAACTTTCACAAATGCTGTAAGTATATACAGATGATTGTCAAAGTTTGTGATGTGTTCGTTTACTTTTTAGTGTCATTATTTGATAATCAGATATTTGTTTTTAATTTTGATGAGGTCAAAGGCGGTCAAAGCAATTGGCTTTATTTTTTTGTGCATTCAATTTTTCTATTTTTTCCTACAAATTTTTGTCTGCCTTGAGACTGCGGATTATTTTTTTCTTAGAAATGTTATTATTTTTAGTTTCACCTTTAGGTCTGTGAGCGAGCCTGTGCTAGTTTTGCTGCTGTGTGGAGTGAGACTCAAGTGACATTTCCTGCCATCTGACTCCTCTTGTTCCGACTGCCCTGTTAAATCCCTCTCCCTTCTCTGCTGCATTGTCTTGGTATCTCAGTCACAAGTTGGCTGGCAGCGTATGGGACCTCTGCCTGCCACTTCCTGTCCTGTTCCTTGGATCCATTTCTCCAGCCGTGTACCACGAGCAAGCACTCCTGAAACCAGAGTGTTCTTCCTCCACATCTGTTCTTCCTTTTCAATATTGTTTTAACCACTGTGCATTCTTTACATTTCCATAAAGATTTGGGGATTAAAATTTTAAAAAGAAGGCTTCTGAGTTTTTCATGTGTTTTTATCAAATCTATACATTGATTTGAAAAATGATACCTGTATACTATTTCTGTGATATTCCTTAAGCTTTGTTTTAAAATTCCATGCCTCTAACAAAGCAGACTCCTAGTTTCACTGTTTCCTTTTTAATTTTTTGTTTGTTCTAATTAGTTGTACATGAAGGTAGAATGCATTTATGCATTTTGATAGATCGTACATAAATGGAGTATAATTTCTCATTTTTCTGATTGTACATATTGCAGGATCATATTGGTCATGCAGTCACACATGCACATGAGGTAATCATGTCTGTTTCACTCTACTGTCCTTCCTACCACATACCCCTTCCCCTACTTTCACTCCCCTCTACCTAATATAAAACAACTCTATTCTTTTCTATCACCCCCTCCCCCATTGTGAATTAGCTTCCTCATATCAGAGAGAACATTTAGCCTTTGGTTTTTTGGAATTGGCTTGCTATTTCCTTCTGATAGCTTTCTTCTTACTTATTCAGTGTTCCTATTATTAAGAATTTTACAATTTTAATTCCTGGTGAATATGAACTTACTTGATTCTTACCTTTTAGCATAAAAACACTTACTAACTTCTACGATTACTCTACCACCCCTATTTTTTAAAGAAATCTCTGGAACGTATTTTCTTTTTTTTTTTTTTTATCTTCTTTAAAAGTCAGCTTTTCGTTGCTGTGACCAAAAGATCTGACAAGAACAATTAGAGAAGGAAAAGTTTATTTGAGGTTCACAGTTTCAGAGGTCTCCGTCCATAGATGGCCAGCTCCATTGCTCTATACTCAAGGTGAGGCAGAGCACCATGGTGGAAAGGTGTGGTGGAGGAGAGGGGCTCAGAACAGGCTACCAGAGAACAGAGAGAGCTCTCCTTACCAGGGACAAAATGCGAACACAAAGGCATGCCCCCAGTACCTACCTCTTCCAGCCACACCCTACCTGCCTACAGTTACCACCCAGTTAGCTGTTAATCAGGGGATTAATGCACCAATTGGACTAAGACTCACCACAGATCATTTCACCTCTGAAGTTCCTCTCATTGTCTCACACATGAGCTTTTGGTGGACACCCCATATCTACATCTTGACAATCGTCCTCCTAGGATGTTTCCAGGTGTTTCATAGACATTCTTCTAAGGTCTGTATGCCTGAAGAGAGATCCCATTCACTTTCACTTTTAAATAGAAATTGTCAGGGTATGCAGTGCTAAGAGAAAAGCTCAAGGCGTCCCCTAGCTTAGCAGAGGTCCTGCCTGTGTTCACCCAGGGGTGCTGGCGACAGCGTGTTCCTGTTCCTTTTGGTCATCTTCCCTTCCTCTCCTGCAGTTACTGCAATGTTCTGCGTGTCTTTGACGGTCTTCCTTTGCTCTGTGAAAGTGTCCAGGTGAAGGCTTTGCCTTATTTGACCTGTTGGGTCCCCACTGGGCTTCTGCAACTTGAGGTCCTTCGTTTTCAGTCTGACCACTTTCCAGGTGGTCTTGCCTCTCTCTCGACCTGTGTTAGGTGCTTGCCTTTCTAGCCACCTTACTCGGTGGGCTTTCCTTTATTTCCATTTCTTGCTGTCCCTGATGGCACGTGTCAGAGCTTCCTGGCGGAACTCCTGCCTGCATCGATTCTGCTGCTCTGCGCCCCCTGTGCTCTTTAGTTCAGTCACTGGATGTTCCACTGTTTCAATCTTTCCTTTAATTTTTTTTTTCTCAGATTAGAAACATGCTGAATTCTAGACGAGCTTTGCCTGTTTTAAGCTCTGAAACCCACGGCAAGTCATTAGCTTCCCTGGACCCTTGCCTTTTAATCTTCAGACTGGACCTGTCACAGACCCACATCAGAGGGGAGCTGATGGCACCAGGATAAGTGTCCAGGACACGCACTCGTCCCTACCACCCTTGAGAGGGTCCTTATCACACATGCTGACACCCTCATCAGGGGGCTGTGAGGGGGTCTGCTGTGGGTCTAGGGGTCCTTGCCTCTAGGCCCCTGTCCCGGGGGGCTCTGCTGCTAGGGTTGCTGGTGTGTGCTGTGGGTGGCCCTCTATGACATCATTTAATGCCTGGGGGGGGGGGGCAGGAGGGGCAAGGTGCCTGAGGGCAGAGAGCCGGGGTCTGGCGCTCCTCAGGACCTTGCCTGTAGCCTCTAGGTTTAGAAACCTCTCTTTCCTCAGTGTTTTTCTCACAGTTTTGAGTCGTTCTTCATTCCCGTGCCCTCAGATCCTTTCAGCCATTCTGCAGTTTTAGGAGTGGAACCTCCACCCATGACAGAACCGGGAGGCCCCAGAGGAAGCCATCGCCTCCCTTGCCCTGGTCCCTCTCACCTCCTTCCTCCCCCTCTTCTTCTCTTTCTCTTCCTTCTTCCTCCATTTCTCCTTTTCCTGATCTTGTCTTCCTACTTTCACGTCTCCAGATAGAAATGGCAGCTCATCTCAGGCTCCTTCACATCTGGAGCAGGTTCCACTTTCCCCCCGGTGAACCCACCATGATGGAGCCCAGAGTCCACCTGGGCCACATGCGGGTGCAGCCCTATTGCACTGTTTTTATTACATATACCTACAGCCCACCCCCCCACACACCTTACAATTGTCACCTTTACAGAGGTTACTGAGGACAACCGAGAAACTGCAATGGTATTAAAAGAAGGCAGGAGAGGGATTCCTGGGCTGCACCTCAGGTGTACCCAGAGTCCACCCACATTCAGATGAAGGGTGTGTGTGGGTCAGCTTGCACCTGGTGATGATCCAGAAGTTCTAAGAATGGACAGAGGACTTATTTACAATATATCCATCTTTATTTTGTGACAAGGAACAACTTGGTTGAAGCTGTGTTCATAGAAGCTTTTTGAATTCCGACTGCTCCCAGCTTCTCCACTGGCTGCCTGTTCACGCACACACTGCTGCCTATTGGGACGGGACTGCCAGTCTCTCCAGACCTCACACCAATCAGGAGAGACATGCCGATTTCTGCTATATGTCTAATTATCTGGGAATTACTCAGGAGGCACTGAAATCAACTTTGGAAAATTAGGGAGAACCCAGCTTTACTAGATTGACATGCTAGAGGGACACCAGCTTCCCCATCTAATGGGGGGCATCCTTGCCACGTGGCCAGAGGTCTCCCTAAAGACCTCCAGAATAATTCAGCTTTGATCTCATCTGATTGGATCCGTGGAATTTTAAGATTTGGAATGCAAGTCAGTATTCCTCATGGAAGTGTGATAAGCTGGCGATAAACACGCGCTGACCCCGCTTCTCTAGCACAGGAGTAAAGTGGGATGTGTCTCTGAGATTACCGTTTCTTCTAACCCCACCACTGTGGCAGTGCCACGTGGGCAGGTCACTACTCTGTGTCCACCACCTGCTGGCTTGCACAGGACACGGTCATCTGCCCTGAAGTCCACGTCCTCCCAAAGTCAGTTCAGACTTTCAGACTCACTTCACAAACCATTTATGCAATAAGATAAACCAAAGCCATAGCAGAACCTATGTATTAGACAGGAGAGAATGTCTGTCTATCTGTCTTGCTATCTATCTATCTATCTATCTATCTATCATCTATCTCAGTATCTATGCATCCACCCATCTATCATCTATCATCTCTCTTGCATCTATTGTTGATTTACTACCTATCATCAATCTATCTGCTCTCTATCATCTACCTCCCTCCCTCCCTCCCTCCCTACCTACAGTGCCTGCTACACAGAAGAGCCATAGTGATCAGATCTGTGGAGTGAAGCTACAGCCACCTTTGAAAGCCTCCCAGTGCAGGCCCTGGGAAGCCAAAGCCGAGGTCCAATAAGTACATCCATAAAGTCTGTTGATGCTATTGAAATAGAGCCTTCATTTGTCCTCTGTTAGCAGCACCTCTGAGCAGATGCTTCAGAGTCCACGAGGCAGGAAGCATGGGAAGGAAGGATGCTCAGGAATCCTGAAGTGCGGTGGTAACAGCTCTGTATGTGAAGTCACAAAGTGAGTACGGGACAGGTGCAGCCATGCTATGAACCCAAGGTCATCAAGCAGTCTCTACTCAGGAGAAGCTCATAGGCCGGAAGGTGGCCGCCACCTCTGTAGCAGCAGGTCCCCTGCAGTCACCTCGGAGGGAGGTGCGAGGCAGCTGTGGTGCCCTCTCCCACCCACTGGGAGGTCACTCGGCTGGCACCCACTCCCCGGGCAGCTCGCACCTCCCTTGGTGGCACTGTGTTTAACTAGCAAACTTCTCTTGCCTCATGTCTGACTTGGAAGAAGAGGGACAGGCTTCATTTCTGCCAGTGTCCCTTTGCACTTTGGAGGGGGTGGACCTGTGCGATCTCCTCTATCGGCCTCCCCTCTGGACTTTCCCCTTTGTGATTCCAGAACAAGGCTGGAGGGAGGGGTGCTACGCAGGGAGCTCAGCTCGGTTAGCCCTGGACATGTGCATGTAGCTTGGAAAGCTGAAATATCCGAGTACACTGGGGTCACCCTCAGTGCAGGGGCCAAGGCCGCTGGGTACCTGGGACCTGAGCAGCTCACGTCCTGAGAGCTGTCACTAAGCCTGGCATGTTCCCACCAGCTGGCACAGCTTCCATGTTACCCATTTATAGTGTGCGGTGCTCCCCGCTGGTGGGAGGGACAAAGGCACACAAGCCAGGGAAGCCGTCAGAGCCGTGTGCGGTCAGACGCCGCTCACCTCGGTAATGAGGAAAAGGTGGGGTGCTGTCATTCGGGGCCCCCTCATCACCTTAAGATGGTTTCAAAGACTGCGATGCCAACTCTGAATAACCTGCACTGTGCTGTTTTGGTGACCCTGCACGGGAACCAGCAAAGTGGGTCAGCGGGTGATCTGGAACCTTCAAGCACAGGAATCTCTCTTTTCCCTTAAAGACAATTCAGTGAAAGTTGCCATTCAGATGGAAACCTTTGTCCATCCGTGAAATGTCACAGTGGGGCTCTGCTAGCACATTTACCCGCCACCCTCCGGAGAGCAGGGCCTCAGGGCTTCAGGGAGAACCATGTGCGTGTTGATTTCTTCCCTTCTCTACAGGGACTAATCACGAGAGGCCTCATGAGCTCTTCCGTGGAGTCCAGACCAGGACACCATCGTCCATGGGTGGTCAAGCAGCTGGTGGGTGACAAGACCCCACCAGGTATCATGCCCACACTTACCAAATATCCCTTAAAACATTGGTCCAAGTTGTTCTTTCCTATCTCAATTTCCCACCTCTTTCCATAGAATAAGAAACGTCCTCCTCTAGGTCCATTCATAATAAAGTTGAGTTCAGGTAAGTAATCGTTAGCCAGGTCACTAGGGAAGATCGTAAGCCAATGATCCAAACATGGGAATGCCTCAACCCAGGTGTGAGAAATGCCTCATTTGTAAAATAGCGTTGTGAGCGTGCACCAGCCGGCTTATGTTCCAGACCCCACAGCTGCACCCCGAGCCCTGTTCAGGATGCTGAGGTGTTCAGCGATTTACAAATGGCCCCACATTTCAGATCACTCATACAGAAGCTCTTCACTGAGGCTGCTGCTGCATCTTGAGGAACCCATCTAAGTTCAAAGTGTGAATTGGAAGTGCGTTGAGTAACCCTATCCAACCTCACAACCTGGCTGAGCTCATGGGGTCCAGAGTTCACCCTCCTGGAGGCAAGGCTGACCTCATGGGGCAGTCATGGCTGCTGCAGCCCCAGAAGAGCTGGTGTTGCCTTTTGCAGGTTCTGGAAAGATCCAAATTCAAAATTTGATGTACATTCCTACTGGAGGCACATCATTGTGTAATGTAATGTAATGTTGAAAAATCACAACTCACCCCATTGTGAAGCTGTTATGTTGGTAACTAAGGCTGCTCTGGATGTTTGTCAGTTGGTCCTTTGGGGCAAAGTTGTTCTTGTCACTAGATAAAAATGTGATTTGAATATGCATAGACCATAAGTGGCAAAAAATGAAATCCATTTCATTTTTTTGGTGTGAATCTCATACTCAGAGTTGTGCTTTGTCTGTTTAAAGAACACTAAGGATGAGGGCAGTGTCACACACCGTGGAGGGAGAGTGAGGTTGCGCCTTGGCCCACAGGGAGCACTTGCTCTCCTGTGGGCAGCAACAGCTCAGCTCAGCCGCACCCTTGTCTTCACAGCTAGACTTGCCTGGAGCTCACCTGGGGACCACCTGCCCTGTGACGGCACCAGTGAGGTTCCCATGACAAGCCCATCTCCCTTTAAGGTCCACTCCTGGACAAGGGCATCTGCCAGGAGACACCATGGTGGCAGAGCCCAGAGCAAAGATGTTGGGGCAGCCTGTCCAGGTTTGAACCCAGCCCCTTACTCCCTAACTGCATCCCAGTTCCTCCAAGCTTATTGCCAGAATCCACGGCCTCAGTATTTAGAAAGCACAGGAAAGAGTGCCTGGGACATGGAGAGTGGCAGGTACCATTCTTGGAGAGTGGCAGGTACATTTGGTAAAACAAATCACAAATCAGAACAGGCCTTTTACACTGCTGTCTGCTTCAGCTTGCTTCAGAGTAAAGGTCAGTAAAAAGAAAGAGGCAATTAATGTCCTTTGGAGTGACTGTAGATTTTCCAAAAAATGAATTCAAGGCCTAGGTAGCACTTTCTTCCAACCACCCTTCCACACCTGTGATGGTTCATTTCCTGTGTGCACTTGATTGGACTAATGAATGCCCAGATAGCTGTAAAATCTCTGCGTGAATCTCTAGGATGCTTCTGGAAGATATTGGCATTTGAGTCAGTGAACTGGGTAAGGAAGATCCGCCCTAACCCAAAGTGCACGGTACCATCTAATCTGCGAAGGCACGGATAAAACAGAGAGCACGGGAAGACATGTTCTTTCTCTTTTGGAGCATGGACATTTTTCTCCTGCAACTGGACATCGGAACTCCAGGTTCTCAGGCTTTTGGATTTGGTCTGAGCCCCAAGACCAGCTCACCTCCTTCTCCAGCTTGTAGTCAGCATGTTGCAGGACTTCCCTGACTTCCTAGTCATGAGATCCAATCCCCATAGCGAGTACCCTCTCGTGTCTATCTTCTGTCAACCTCCCATCCTCAGTCTGTCACCATCTATCGATGTCTGTCCACCTGTATCTACCCATCTGGGTTAGGCAGCTTTCATTGCTGTGACCAAAAGACCTGACATGCCCTCCTGGACGAGGAGCTTAGTCCCAGAGGGAGTAACTAGAGACGAACAACTAGAGACAAAAGCTCATTTGGTGCTCATGGTGTTTTCAGTGGTCTCAGTCCACAGGAGGCCTCCATTCCTGGGGGCCTGAGATGAGGCAGGACACCATGGCAGAGGGTGTGGTGGAGGAAAACATCTGGGGCCCTTTCCTCCTCTCTCCTGCCCTCCTTCCTTGTTCTCTGGGAAAATGTTTGCATCCTCCTTTGGGCTTAGTTCCTGTTGGCCTGTTAGACATTTGCATTGAAAGAACTTTAACTCAAGCTTCTGAAATTAAAACCCAATACAATGTAATGTGTGTTCACATTAGACATACACACATTTGGGCCATTTTAAAAAGTGTTGGGACTTGCACATTCCAAGCAGCACATCTTTCAAAGTAACACTTTGGGAGAATTGTGAAGTCATGAATTACTCTTGCTCAGAGGATAGCATAATGTCTTGGCTTCAGTGGGCCTCCTAAAATCGGGGGGACACTAAGATCGTGTCACTTAGAACTTTAAACAAATAAAAGGAAAAGGAGAAGCAGCAACCGAGGAGGTAGGTCAGGAGGGAGGCAGGAGGCAGACCTGGGCCTGGAGACGGGAGGAGCACATGTCTCCTAGGTGGCCACAGGGGTGTCCCCAGGCTGTGCAGAAGGCTCCTGGAGCCCCAGAGATGCAGAACTGAGGAGATGTCACACAGGAGGCAGGTCTGATGTGAGGACAGCCTGTGGAACTGGCATCCAAACTTCCCTGCGAGCACGCAGTGCTGAAACTTGAGAGCAACGTTTTTAAGAAATAGAGTTTACAAAATCCCCAAGTTTGGTGACCACATCAATCAACAGCTCTGAAGAGCTTTTGCCCTTTCCAGAACCAAAATGCATCTCACTCTAAGGGAGCTGCAAATGGCTGAGGCTACGCACACCACTCCATCTCACGGAAGCCCAGCTGCCTCAGCAGCAGGCAGCACGGCGACAGCAGGAGCTAAACCACCACATGGAAACAACAACACCCAGGAACACAGATGCCTCCAGACCTGGGTAAACAGCTGCGACTGCCCTCTGTGCTCTTCGCAGCCTCTGACTGGGGTGGGCCTCTGGTTGTTTACTTTCATTTCTTTTGATATGCTGTGGAAGAAAATTCTAGAGGACAAACCCTGGAAATGTTTTGAGCCACAGCAGCGTGGACGGAAAGCGGATGCTGGGTAGGAGCTTCGGTGAAGGGCGCGGAGCCTCCCAGGCCCACGCGCTCTGAGATCAGCCCCTGGCCTCTCCGCCCTGCCCTCACGCCCCCGCCAGCCTGGGCAGGACTCCTGTGAGGGCCACTCTAAATCACTGGCCACTCTGCATTAGTCAATTAAGTAACCATATCTTAAAAAAATCAAGAGAGACACCATCCTAACATTAAGAAGTCGACGCCAGCTATTCAAAATTCAAAAAGAGGAACGGACTGCTCTCTGCTGCTGTGATCACCTCAGAGATTTTTCATCCTGGCCTGATAAATACGATTATTAGCAAAGTTTTTGGCTGTGAAGATGGAGACGCAGAAAAACACCCAAGTACCACTCTTGGGTTTGTAATGAGAAATATACTGAATTCTTAAGATTAGGTCAAGATATACTTCACATAAAGCTACAATTTCTTTAAAATAAAATTGCCAATATTTCCCCATAGGGCCCTATACGCGCTTAACCAACGCAGTGCACGGTATTATGGCGTTTCAGTAAATGCAAAACATGCCTGATGTAACGTGTATTTTTTCAGTTATAGAAAACTAATTTAGGAATTGTTTTCATAACTACTTAACACCTCCCTCTGCCCGCTGTGGACAAACTTTATTGATTGCACATGGCCACCGGGTTCCAGCACCGAGGAGCAAGCTCAGGTGGTCACCTCCCAGCTCCGTCCACAGTGGCACAGAGGCCCGTCTGTCCTGCCGAGGGCTGTGCGGCGTGTGACCAGAAACGCTCCGGCAGCTCTCCTCCTCTCCGTGGAGATCTTCTCAGTCACATTGTCCTAAGACTTTGCTCACACTCTTTCCAACTTTCCATAAAGATGTGCAATAAACGTAAGCGAGGCCGTGGGAACAAGGGTTGTCAGGGAGCCAAGGCTGCGAGTAACTTCTGAACCCACAAACACTCTGGTGGAGACGCGCGGCCGCTTGCCACCCACTTTACAGTCGCCTCTGGCCCGAGTGTAATAGCAGCTATTAGGGTTTTAACACGTGGATTGAAAGGCTATTTGCTTCGGATTTGATGAAATATTAGCCTTGCTTCTGAAATCTGTTATAAATGCTGTGCTCTTACGTCCCCGCGAATCACACCGCGTGCCCCGTGGACTCCGAGGTTCCAGGCTTGCTGCAGTTAATACCGCATGTCATGGAAACACTTTAAATTCATATTTAAAACCTGTAAAGTCTTCTACTTAAGTATGCTATTAATTTTTAAGGTTCTGCTTTAGAATAACCATATATTTGTAACCAGAAGTGCAATAAAAAGAAATAAATTTGTACCTGAATTAGGGTAGTTTCAGAAGAACTGGAGGGGAATTTCTTGGGGAGGGCCTTACTTTGCTGAGTGGATCTTTGTTTCCAATTCTAGTTAAGGGGCCTCAGGAGGGACTTTGCTCCTCGCCTCCTAACACTTTTAGGGGGAAATTCCAATTTGGTATAAGTTTCTGCCAAGGGACAAAAAACTATGGAGAATTTGGGCTGAATGTGTGCCCTCAGACCCAGGTTGGAGTCCCAGCCTCTGAGGCCCACTACCTAGGGTGTTGGGAGAGGTGGTCTTTGAAGAAAGCATTAAAATGAGGTCTTTCAGGGGGGCCCATTGGGATCTCTGCCCTTCCTGAGAGAGATTAGGTCCCCGAGAGACAGCCCTGTGAGGACATGGGAGAAGGCGCCTCAGGAGGAGCCCGCCCTGCGGCCCTTGGCCTGCGAGTCCTGGCCTCCAGAACCTTCAGAACCGTGAGCCACTCCTCTCCATCAGGCTGCGGCACGTGGCTGCCAACGAGCGCTTGCTGCAGCTGCAGGGTCCAGAGGCTCGGGCAGAGTCCCTGAGCCATTGCTGAGATCCTGCATGAGCCGGGCGTCTTGGAAAGTCACCAGCAGTCCAGGGGTGAGTGGAAGCACTCAGTCAGACAGATGTGGAGGGAATCCCAGGTGTGCCGCAGAGGGTCCTGGGCCTCTTGATTCCAGGAGAGGAGTCTTAAGACAGACGTGAAGAGGCAGGGCTCAGGGCATAGGTGCTCTTGGAGAGAAGGGCAGAGGTGGAAGGCCCCCCCAGTCCTGAGAGAACAGCTTGCCCTCCCCAAGGGACGCTGCAGGCAGCTGGGCCTGTCCTTGAGTAGCTCGGGCTGGTCTGCACATGGAGGGGAGCCTTTGGTACTGCTTCTGAGCATCCTGAGTCACGGCTCCGGTGCTGCCGTCCAGCTTGGCCGGGTCAGATAACTGCTCTTAGGGCTGGCAGCCTTATTTTGCTGTCCACGGGAGCTTCTGAGTTCTGGTGTGACATGTCCAGGCCTCTGTGATAAGGTCAGATGCCCCCACAAACATCCTCGTGGACTCCCTCCCCAGCACTGTGGGAACCGCAGCTCCAGCCTCCAGGGCCCGCAGGGCTCCAGGCGCCTGTACACGGCTCACCTGAGCAGCCCTTTCCAGCTCACGGCTTGCACAAGCATCCTTTGGACTGGGTCAGGGTTTCCCTTTGGACTGGGTCAGGGTTTCTCTGCTGGTTTTCTCTTCATTCCTCCTGGGACTTGGGCTCGGCACATCCAGCTCCACCTAGGGTGTTCTCTGAGATGCTGGGCAGAGAAAACAGCTGCCCTGGAGCAAGTGTTCGTTTTCTGAAGAGTTCACATGCCCAGACCCACAAGGTTTCGCACAGGAATTTGTGCTATAAATAAGAGCAGCCGTTGGTAAGACGTGGGCCGGGGGCGGGGGGACTCGGCAGCAAGACATTGTTCAGGTCAGAAGTATATGCAGTTGCTGGAAGCTCTTTGCAGGGTTAACCACCCATCAAGACAGTTACCATTCTTGCTTCAGTGGACATACAGGGTCTTAAGGTGGAGTCAGAACATAGACCCAGTTCTTGGCAATACCTGGTAAGACCTCATTAAGCCCCTGTGACCCTATTTAGGATTATGAGCATTTGATCAGGCAAAGAAAAACTAGGCCTGGGTCAGAGAGCTTTTCCCATAGCTAGAAAGAGAAGCACCTCTGGACACTCCCTGGATCTGGGGTCGAGGGAGGGGAGGGACATACAGTGCTTCCAGACACCTCCGTTGTCACGTGAGCTTGGGTTACAGGGCTGGAAGACTCATGAAGACACAGCACACCCTACCATCGAGGGGTCCTGCCGTTCATGCCAGCAGGAAGCACACTCCCTCTGGGGCCTGCTGTGCCAGTCACTCTTATTATGTAAGTAGCTGGTCTAATGTATGCCTTGGCCGTAGCTGATGGAAATTCATGGCCCATTCTTTGCCCCAGAGATACCGGGCACAGGACCAGATGCTGGGGCACTGCTGGGTGACACTCCCTGGGTGCCTGAGAAAGGACACCTGGACCCTCACACCCATGCAGAGCAGTAAGCACGTGGCTCAGAGTGGTAAGCACGTGGGTCCCCGGCACCTGTGTCACCTGCCGCACACCTGGGCTGGCCTTCCACCTCCCAGGCACAGCGCCTTCGTATTCACCAGTGCGGAGGTTGGTGCTTGTACTGTTCTGTCTTGGGAGGAGCCTTCTGCACCTCCACCCCACGGAAGTGCTTCCCTCCAAGAACATCTTCTTTGAAAGCATCCAGACTCCTGTTCTTACTTGCATTGCTTTGGACCGGCAGGGACCAGTTAAAAAAAGTAAGGATTGCATCCTTGGTTGTGGGAAATAGCACTGTCAAAAAAAGTGAAGCAAACCCTGTTATCTCGCAGTTTGGCGTGGATTCTGAGCCCGTATAAGCCTCAGCGACTCCCCTGGAATTGTCATCCTTGGCTCTTTGGTGGTAGGTTATTTGAAGGGAGGTCACTTTAAGGGGCTATCAACGTTGTAACTGGAAACGTGGGGAAAGCCTACATTTTCAATGTCTGACCTTTTTCCTTTTGAGAGGGAGAATGGTTGTGCTTCCTCTGGTCAAGCTTGAGGTTGCATCTGTCATTGTCATTTCTAAGGAACAACCTGAAACTGTGGGAGAAAAACCATCTCTGCCTAGTGTCCTGACCAAGGGCACCGTGACCGTGAGCACTTCTGTCCCGGAAGCGGAGGGGCTGATTTGGAAGAGACAGAAGAGCTGGCGGTGTCTGTGCGAGCGACCCCCGCACACCCTGCTGCCCCTCCAGCGAGTGTTTGGCTCTGGAAATTGGTACCGATCACCGTGCTGAATGTCATGAAGAGGATACATTTGATTTCCTAGAACTGTACATGATCGTGTCTCTGTGGGGAGGAAGGAGGGTATCACGGCTTGGATGTGAGGTGTCCCCCAAAACACACGCGAGACAGCGCAGGAAGGCTCAGGGGAGAAATGACTGGGTTGTGGAGTCTTAACCCAATCAGTGAAGCAATCCCTGATGGGATTAATCGAAGTGGTAGGTGTGGCTGGAGAAGGGGGGAATTGGGGCCTGGCCATGGGGTATATATTTTCTGTCTGGAGAGTGGACTCTCTCTGCTTCCTGATGATGTGAGCTGCGTCCCTCTGCCAAGGTCTTCTGCCATGATGCTCAGCCTCACCTGGAGCCCTTAGGAATGGCTCCAGCCTTCTATGGACTGAGACCTCTGAAACCGTGAGCCCTCAAATTAACCTTTCCTCTTCTGTAATTGAGCTGCTCAGATCATTTCGTCACAGCAGTGAAATAGCTGACTGACACAGAGGGAGGCAGCCTCTACCGCAGGAAGCAGCTGCGCAGATCTTCACGTGGTTTGCAAAAGCTCAGCGACTGAGATAACGTGACATGATCTTATTCTTTTAAGCAAGAAGTTGTCACACAGAGCCCTCTTTAGCATCAGAACTGCTCGGCTTGACATCTTCATTTTCACAATTTCCTCATTCTGAAAAAATTGTCTCCTTAGAATACTCAGATTTTATGGTTGGAATCAAAGCATGATGTCAATAAAAGCCACATTGTATTCCATGTAGTCCAAACGTTTTCTTTTTTTCTCTCTTTTTTGTTTGTTTGTTGTTTTGAGATGCGGTCTCTCTATGTTGCCCTTGCTGGTCCCAAACTTGTGATTTCCAGTGCTCCTCCTGCATCAGCCTCCCGAACCCGGAGGAGTCCAACCTGCTTCTGTTCAGACTCCCTCCTGGCCCCGCTGCGGTTTTGCCGCCTTGCATTGATTTACTTGGCACAAACTCTGACAGAACCGTCAGTATGCAATGAACGTTCCAGGGTAGCGAAGAGAAATGGCCCTGCGAGGGCTGCTCCCGTGTGACATCTTGCCCTGTGGCTACCAGCAAAGACACAGGCGTTACCTTCCCGGTTGACGTGTGCCTTCAATGTGGGCGGTGTCTGGGGTCGTTTTCTCAAATAACCTTCCGTTTGTGAATGAGGGGTCGGGGGCACCCCTGCTTTGGAAGTGAATCGCATGCCAGCTGGTGCAGCCCAAGGACAGGCGTGTGTGCTGCTTCCCTGAGCTTCCCGTCCTAGGAAATCATTTCCACGGATGGAAATGGTTAGCCCCCGAGTGTGGCTGTTTCTTCACTGTGGTTTTATGTGATTTGATTTTATTTTCAAAATGTCTGTTTATATTATGCATGAAATCATTTCGTTTGCCTCTGGGATTTGTGTGATATGAGGGCAGCTAACTGCTTGTGTTAGGGTCATTGGTAAAATGATATATTGTCATGAAAGAATTAGGGATCATTTTGAAAATTGACCTCTAATGCTACTTGTGCGGGGCAGATTTGGAGCAGCCTTGCCAGGCATTTATTATATTGTAAAGTTAGGCATCTGTCCCCACTTAAATGTCACATTTTTGGTTGTTGAACACAAAGATTGCCCTGCTGCGAGGCTCTTGAAGATAGAACCTGGAGACTCGGGCTTTGATGCTGTGAATCTTGAAGGGCTTTTCTTTCCTTTTTGGACTGTCACAACTACTCATGATGGAGGTGAGTTTGACAGATATAATGGAATGAGAGAAAAATGAGCACAACATGGAGAGCTTAGGGAGGTTTCCGGAGAAAGCTCCGAAGTGACAGGAGATTGGAACATAAATCCCCTTGAGAGAAGCTTAAATGTATTTTGCTTTAAAAAATATATATCTGAGGATGGACTTAATAATTGTGGCTGGGCCTGTGTAACAGACTTCAGATGGCGGGGTTTGGGGGAAACAAAAATGAAATTGCCTACTTAGTGATGGTTTAAACCACTAAATGTTTGGTTTCAGCTTAAACCAAACCACAGTCTCCACCTCGCCCAAGCTTAGTACCTTCTTGGATCCTCTTTTCCAGGACCTTGCCAGAGACAGGGTTTTTGTGTTATTAAGGCAACTCAAATTTATTTTTATTTCATTGTTCTTATTCCTGCTTAAAATGATTGTGCTCACTCACATTTAAAATAAATTAAATCTTGGCTGTAGCTTGCAGACAACCACAATGTGCCAATGCCAGGCACCACCTCTCCATGACCTGCGTCTGAAGACGTGAACAGGTAGTCACTGGACATGTGGTTTCGAGAACAGGTACTTTGTGATGGGGTGGTCTGGCCCCAGGGCCCCGAGCTCACTGCGAGACTCCTACAGCCCTCTCAGAGCCCCAGAGAAGAGGACTCTGGGAATGCCCTTCCTTGCACGTGAACTGTTGTGCCTCACTTCTTCTCCCATTCTGCTCTGGAGGAAGGGCTGTGTTACTGATGTGACTGGGCTGGTGATCGACAGCAAGCCAGAGCAATGACCCACCTTTCACAAGAGGGAACTCACATTCCCCAGTCTGTTCTGTAGCTGTGAGCCCCTGAAAATGCTGCAAGTCATGGGGACCAAATAGCAGGCTGATCCTTAAATATTCCATCCCCCAAACAAGAAGAGCGAGGTGTGAGTCGGGGAAGTGGAGAATCAGAGGCAACAGAGAAACAGCTCTCACCCTCCACCAGCTCCTGGCCAGCCTTCGTGGCCCAGTGAGGCTCCGGAGCGGGTGGAGGAGTCTCAGGTGCATGGGGATGTGGGGAGTGGGTTCTGATGTCGACTTCTTTGGCAGACCGTGCTGATCACCTCGTGGAGGTCAGCAAAGGCCCAGTGGTAGCCCTGATGGGTGCTAGGGCTGGGGTCTGAGCTCATGGGGGCTGTTGGAGGGTGCTCCTGCTCTCTGGGCACGTCCTCCTGGGCGCCCTCTCTTTCTGGCACTGGAAGACACTGTGATCACCTTTTCAGTGTCTTCTGAAGGCTTCTTCTCAGCGGTTTCCCCAGCCAGCTCTCAGAGCCTCTGCAGCGGTGTGATCCCGTAAGGCTGATGGACTTTTGGTTACTAATAGAAACCTGGCAGAGTGCTTGTGTCTTTCAGAGGTTGGAGCTGTGACCTTGACGGCCGTGCGTGGTACCGTGGCACCTATGCCCAACCCTCGCACAGCCTCAGCCCCAGCTGGAGGGCTCTGACCTAAGGGCACCACTCTACCAACAGGCGTCTGGGTGTTCTGACAGAAGTTCATGCTACCTCGTGGGGTCTAGCTTCTGCATTTAGTGGGAGTGCACTTTAAAGTCAATGATTCTGAGGACTCTGGCTTGTCACTCTGTCCTTAACATTTTAGAATGCTCTCACTAATAGACCCTAACATTAAACAAACATTTAGGCAATCAGTTAATTCCCATCTGGGGAAAAGCGCCACGGTTTCCTTCGCACAAACTGACACACAGTCGCAGAGACTCCAGGAGGGAAATGGGAGATGAGACCTCAGCACACTGAGCATGGAGGTGAGTCTGAGTCCCCACCGTGAATGACGTAGGTAGAAGCCAAGGGACTCGGGGAGAGTGGCTTCCTTTGAGAATGTCACCTGAAGTTGGGAATGCGGCACCCTCCCTGTGAGATGGCAGGAATTGCAGGACATGCCTGAGGGAGGACAGCTGAGCCCAGGCATGCAGGCCCTGCGGATCTCACACTTGAACACGGATCAGGGAGCATGCCTGGAGGGTGACTGGGAGCCAGGGCACTGGGCTCAGCTCGTGCTCTTCCTCTGAATAGCCGTGTGGCTGTGGACCCCGTCGTGCTCCTAGAGCTCAGTCTCTAACCTGCAGAGGGGGCTTGGGCCACCAGGTCAGAAGTGCCCAGGGCAGAGGGAGAGAAGTGTGCATGCCAGGTGTCCTGATCCCAAATACCGCTGCTGTGCACGTGCGGGGGATCTGCAGCAGGCCTGGTCCACAGGGTGTGCACCCCTGGGCTGTCAGCTGGTCAGGGAAGCTTCCAGAACAAACTAGACCAGCAGAAACTCATGAAGGTGACAGTAACAGGGCCTCGAGTCCCCTGCAGGGAGCCTAAACTCTTCATCTTTCTTTCCTGAAAGCTGTGCTCATTACCTTTCTTTTCCTTTGGAAGTGAGCTTCTGGGTGTTCTAAGAAGTTCTCAAGAGCAACAGTGGATATTGAAATCCCTTTTTCCTTCACAAAACAGGAAAACTGTCATAGAAGCAAAATCTCATTTTCTCTAGAAACAGCCATCCCTAGGGTGACATGGAAAAATATTTGGCAGGAAACTGTCTCAGCCCATCTTTGACGCCTTTGTTATCTCTCAGTCTCTTTCTTCTTTTAGCTCACACGAAGTCCCTCAATGAAGATCTTCCCAACATCTTGAAGTCAAAATTAGTGAGCAGAAATTCTTTGTTCAAGGTTGCCATCGGCCTCTTAGTCATTTAATCTCCATGTCACAAATTAATAATAACAGATCCCTGTCTCCTATGATAGAACCAGGGAAGAGTTTGCCCTTTGGGCCCCAGTGATTCTTCAGACTCCTTTGGTCACCATCAGTGATGGGTGGGATTTGAGCCAGGCCTGCGACCACTGTGACTTCCAGAGTGTCTGACTCTGTTGCCTGTTTTGCAGGATTTCCTTCTGGTCTGAGGTCACTTTGCAGAGTTTCGGCATCTCAGTTCCAGGCTGGAATTTGCTAATTCAAGATGAGAAATGTAGGAGACCAGGAATTCGAGGCCATGTATTTGTAGTTCTTACAGATTTTAGGAGCATTAGATAAAGCATATTTTATTTCTTTGTCTGGGTACAGGTAGTAATTCCTTAAGTAGATGAGACATTTTAAAAGGGCTTGTTAACCCAAGTCAGCACAGCTGCAGGGGCTTTCCGGGGAGCGTGACGATCCCCGCGGCCTGCTCTCCTTCCCAGCTTGCTGCTCAGCCGGGATGGTGCTCGCTGACCGGCTGTGGCTGCCTGGGCTGGTTCTGGGGCTCCCGTTCTTCAGCTGGTCATCCCTTCCAGAGCCACATTTCTGAGTCTTCCCCAGGGGCATGTGGAGCTCTCAGCACCCCAGTCCCTCCTCCAGGAGGACATGTGGTCGCCCCTGGGCTGAGTGGTCTCCGGCCTCCCCATCTCTCTCCCCACCACTGAGGGAGAGTTCAGCTGAGGCCTCAGTCTGAGGCGTTGGTTCCAGTCCTCTGGTCCTCACACTGTCCCCTTTCCATTCCTGCCTCTCACAGATGAATAGGCAGACATCATGGCGCGTCAGGGTTGGGGACTGGCTGAAGGGTTCGCCATCCTTGAACCTCAGTTTCCTCCCATGTGGCAGAATGATGAACTGTTTGGGCAAATTGGAGGCTGTGGACTCTGAGAGCACCTTGTGCCGGGGAGAGACTATGCGGCCCTTCCAAGACCTTCCGGGTCCTGACTGCTTCTCAATCTTCCTGCTCACACTACCTTGTGCAGACTTTGTCCCTGAACACAAAGCATTGAGGACATCATCTGTGCACTGGGTCGCCTCTGGGATCTTCTTCCTGTCCTTCCCCAGAGGGTGCTGCAGTGGCCCCAGATTCCGTAACGGGACGGGGGGGGGGGGTTCTGCAGTCACAGGGACAGGGCTGGGCTCCTCCTCTGAAGCCAGGACTGTGCTTACAGCTTCGGCTCAGCTGACTTGGCCCTCAGCATCCCGTCAAGCCCCAGCCCTCCAGGAGGTCCCCCGGAGACAGGGTCCGTATCGCAGTCCTCCCCATTTCCCACAGCGCTTCTCCAGCAGGACGCCCTGTCCTGCACCCGGCCAGGTATGCAGCTCTGAAGCAGGAAGCCACACTGATGCTGTGTGTCCAGGGTTTAGGTCGGAGCAAGCCAAGTGCCCGAGGGACGTGATGGTCACTTTGAGTGTCAGGGTGACTGGGCCCCAGGGAGCCCAGATTCTCAGCTGAACATTGTGAGTGTTTATCAATTTCACATTATTACAGAGAAATGCCTGAGGGCTGGGGGCAGCTTGGGGCAGAACATCAGCTGGCACACGCAAGGGCCCAGGGGCCCATCCTGTCGCGCGAGCGCGCGCACACACACACACACACACACACACACACACGACAAGAAGAAAAGACGAGAGAGAGAGAGAGAGAGAGAGAAAGAGAGAGAGAGAGAGATTGTAGATGATTAACTTACGGAGAGAGGAGGCCTACTTTGTGTCTTTAGTTGCAGTTTTGGGGGTTCCAGGTGGAGTTCATGCGGATTCATGGCATTGAATCCGTGGGTGGGGCCCTGGGTGGCAGTGAGGGGAGCCTGCGGTGGGTCAAGCTTCTCACCTTATGGCCAGGACGCTGAAGAGAAGTGGCCTGCAGAGTCCCACTGGGCCGTCCTCCTGAAGTGCCACCTCTGGGGGTGCCTCCAGGGATCAACCCTTTGCACACTGACTCTTGGGGGACACCAAGCATCAAAACCAGAGCACTTGGAGCGACCCTGAGGTGTTCTCTGAGTTAGAGTGACACTTGGTCCGCAGATGAATAAAGTGGTGTTGGGCTGCCCTGGACACGGGCTGGGGAAGAGCCGGTTCCCCTGCCGCCTGCCTTCATCCAGGAGCTGCTGTTCTTCTGCATTTGGATGTGGAATTGGACGAGTGTCCAGGTCCTCTGCTCTCCTCTGTACCTCCGATTGGTTCTGCCTCTCTGGAGAACCCTGCTTGATGCAACTGATGCTTCTGGAAAGCTGGTGGGTCTCATGTCGCCTACAGGTACTTCAGTCTTTAAACCCTGATAATCAAAGGTTTTTCACAATCTGTAATTATAACCTATATGCTTTTTATTTTCAAGTGAATAGTGTCTAATCAAACAAGAATTTACTGAGCACCCTGCACCTTGCCAAATTAGCATAGTTAATAGTTACCAATTTTAAAAACTGTTTCGCAGATAAGGAGACAAAGGGTGACATTTACTTAGGCATTTGCAAATGTGTAGACATTCAGTGGTCCAAGTATGCAAATCTCTAGAAGAGTCAGGCCTCTGACATCTACTATCCACCGATGTCCAAAGAGGTCAGTGTGTAATTAGGAACAAAACCTGCCCAGGTGGGGGGGTTTGTATTCATGCTGCACACATTTAAAATCCAAGTGTCAGGCTGGGCTGGGGCTCAGTGGTAGAGCACTTGCCTCCAATGTGTGAGGCACTGGGTTCCGTCCTCAGCACCATAGGAAAATAAACAAATAAATAAATATATTGTGTCCATCTACATCTAAAAAATATTTTTAAAAATCCAAGTCCTTTTCGGCTGATGCTGGAGGAAGAGACGGGTGTGTGCATCGGCTTGCAGAGCAGCCCAGCGTTTGCAGTGAGAACTTCCAGCTGACCACAGATATCAGAGGACCTCAGAGGGAGCCACCGGGCAGGCACAGGGGTCGGGGAAGCCTGGGAGGCTGGGCTGCAGCCGCGTCACGCAGTGACAGCGGGGGCTTGCGGGAATGCATCCATAGCATCCTCTGTGGTGCTTCATGCCACCAAGGCCCCTGGGGTCTCTCCTGAGGGGCAGGCTATTCTCTCATCCCCACCAATTCCGGGAAGGAGGAATTGGGAGAGGAAAGCTGTTGGGAAACAGCACACCTTTCCTGGAGCGAAGGGAAGCAAAAGCGTCGTGTGCCATCAATGCTATTTAAAAGCCAAGTGAACACAAATGCCCACTGCAGAGCCCTGGGTGCGGCGAGAGGCACACCGGCCGCTGAGTCCTTCAGGGCTGCCCCAGCGCCCGCTTCAAGGCCTTCACGATGCTGTGCTGATTCCAAGCCACGTGGCATCGCCAGGGTGGCCCTTTCCTTCTTAAAGATACACAGCACGAGGAAACAGCTGAACAGGGCAAGTCCACAGGAAGCAGCACACACCTGGACGCCAGCCCGCGGCGCGTCTTCCTGGCACCACGTATGGGGGCAGGAAGTCCTGGCCGCCACTCACCTTCTTCCCCCACAGGCCTTGCAGAAGGTTACCTGTCCATTCAGACCCGCTTACTCTCCTGGGGGAGCTCAGGTGCAGGCTGCCTGAACCTCTCCTCCAAGACAGACCTGCTCCGGAAGCTGTGCGCCGTCTGATAAGAAATGCACAGAGACAGAGCACAGGGCAAACCGGAAACAGGAGTGCGCAGTGATGTCACCAAGTTGTCCCCAGGGTCCTGAAGTGGCCAGTTCCAGGCAAGCAGGCAGGGAGATGCCTTGGTGCCTAGCATCCACTCTCTTCAGCAGGCCGGTTCCACCAACCATTGCAGGGGTCCCCTGGAATGGACCCCTGGAATGGAAGGGTCCTGGAATGGAAGGGTCACCTCCCCGTGGTGGATGGCTTGGGCCAGGCATCACTGGGAGCTGGTGGAGATGGAGCGTGGGGAAGTGTGCGGGAAGCCGACCTCACTTTAGAGTTGGTGTGGGGGAAGCGGCTGGCTGACGATGGGCAGGTCCCTGGTGTGACCTCTCTGGCGCAGGGTGCAGGGCAGGGTTCAGGGCCAATGGGGAATGCGCTCGCCCAGAGCAGGGTGTGTCCTAGCTGCCCCAGGGGAGGAGGCAGGTGCTGCTGGTGGCCGGGGCTGTGGGGTCAGCAGGGGATCTGCCAACAGCAGCACACAGCCGGGGACTCCAGAGCTGAGCATCACTCTGTCCTCCACGCAGGCTCTGGGCTCGTCCTATTGAGGCCATGAGCGTCTTCCAGAACCCACCAACCAGCTGGGGTCCACTTGAAGCTGGAAGCATCATTCGTAAGGCCCTCCTGGTCCTGCTAGCCGCTGCACTGTCCGTGAGAGAGAGAGCCCTATACACTGTGGACCGGGGGATCCTGGGTCAAGCTGCAGCCTGTCCATCCGGCCCAGTTACGGGTTTCTGAGAAAACTACTGGACGCCACACGTGGTGACTGAGAAGTGTCCGTCACCCCACAGGGGAGGGAGGTGCTGCAGCTCAGGTGGGGCCTGGGAGCCTGGGCTGCCCTGGGGGATTCGCCCGGGGTCCTGGCCGTGCGGCAGGGGGAGTCTCGGCTCTCCATTACTTGGTGGCGAGGGTACCGACGTCCTGTGCATCCTGACCTGGGAGACCTGAATAGACTCATAGACACACAGGCTACGGCCGCAGCGCGCGCTGCTCTTCAGAGAATGGGAATGAGATGCTGGAGCCCCATGCGTTTAGTTGGTATCCTGCTCACTTCAGCTTTCCGGCCTGGGGGAGACTAACCTGTTTCCCTTCTTCACCTGCCAGCAGGCCCAGGTTTCCTCAGGGGGCCATGTGGCAGGCCCCACCCACGCCCTGGCCTGTGCCCAGGTGACTCTCCGAAATGATGCATTTGGGACTTTCCCTCATGCCTGGGTTGACAGACTGAGCCATCAAAGGTGGAAGCTGGACGGCCATGGGCTCCACCTGCGAGCTCTGTCCTTCCCTTCCCTGGCTGCCTCTCCTCCGCCCAAGACAGGAAAGCAATGGCCTACACATACCTACTCGCAGCCAGCAAACCTCCTGGCCCAGCGTTTCTGGAGTGGAATGCTCTGGCTGGTAACAGGCAGGCCTCCACCTCCGGTGGAGCTGGCAGCCCAGGATCTGGGGCTTGTTTCAGCATCAGGACAAACTCTGACAACTATGTTGCGATGGGAACGCCAGTGGGGTTCTCGTGTTCCGAGATCCGCATTGCCTGCTGCACAGGGGCCATGTGGCCAAGGACGTCCCTCAGGCACTTCCCTGAGAACCCCGCGGGGACAGTTGTTTTCAGCCACACGATGACGGACGCCCAGCACAGAGGTGTGCATCTTACGCAGCATTTTTTTTTAATTTACTTTTTATTCACACAGTTCATATAATCTTACATATACATAGGGTAATGCTGTCTGTCTCAGTCTACTATTTTTCCTGCCCCCATCCCCTCCTATCCCATTTTCCTCCACACCATCCATACTTCCTCCATTCTTACCTATCCTCCCCATAACCCCTGGCACCCCTGCCCCCGCCACCCCACCCCTGTTAGGTATCAGCATCCACTGATCAGAGAAAACATTCGGCCTTTGGTTTTTTGGACTTGGCTTATTTCACTTAGCATGATATTCTCCAACTTCACCCATTTTCCAGCACGCAGCAGGAATTTTAAAAGAGTTGATAACTATGAGGGTTTGATGTGGTGCCGCAATGCTACCGTGGAATACAGGCAGCATGTGAGATGCCGTGGGACTTCGCACTCAGCGTCTGGGTCAGGAGATCAGTCAGCATTGGAGCCTCAGTTCCTTTCAAGATTTTAAAGATGGTCATTAAGAGAGGACATCTAGTGCCAGTTCACTCAGACACATGAGAAACAGGGCCCATTTCCGAAGCTGGTTGACATGCTGCCTTTCCCTGGGAACTGTTCCCCGAAGCGTCGCTACACCTGCAGTGACTATGACCTTCAGCTCACTAGCTGGGCTGGGTGAGCCGAGTGCCTCTCGGCCCTGTGGAGTGTGGCAAGCCCACAGTCCCCGGAGTGAGGCAGTTGCCTGCTCTCCCTCATGTGCAGGGCCGGGCATTGACGCTTGTCTGTCTCAATGGGCCACCTGCCGCTGTCTGTCCCGGGGGAGGAACTGGGGGTGCGGAGATGGCTCCTTTCTCCCTGTTTGCCTGGGCACCATCCCAGGTTTGTCTCCTGGGAAGGCACAGCTGGTTTGGTTTCTGGAGTCCACTTCAGGGGCCCCTGAGCCCAGCAACTCTGGTGGGAGCTTCCCTCCAGGACCTGCATCCCTGCCATGCGGGTGCGGGGTGGTCCCTGCTTTCTGGTGCCCACCACTCCCCTCTCCTGTCTATCTCTAGTCCTGGGGTCGGGCTGCTGCTGCAGTGGCCTCAGGGAAGCTAGTGCCTCTCTGGACTCTGCACTTGGCAGGACCAGTTCTTTTGTTTCAGTCTCTCGGTGGGAAGTCCTGGGTGGCTCTGCCTTCGAAGTGGGCCCTGCAGGTTGAATGGCCTCCCCATCCTGCCCCAGCTCCTGGGAGAAGAGGTGAGGTCACCCTGGCTCCTCCTCTGCCCACAGCACCTGTCGATGTCACCGACTGGGTCTGGAGATGACACTAGCACATCACCAGGACGCCAAGAGGCAGTGGAGTCACAATCCAGGGCTGGGAAGGAGAGGTGGGTCACCAGACAAGACAGGGACATGGAGAGTTTAGCTACTCATTAATCCTCAAGGGGTTAGAGGAAGGAGTTTTAATACAGCTCACCTGGAAAGAATGCTCCTTGGAGCGGGATTCCGTTCTGTTCTTAAAATGCTCCCTTTCCCTCCCTTTGGCGGGCGCCCCGGCCAGGGCACATGCTTGAGGAGAGCGTCATACAAACAGTGCAGCCCCAGAGCACCGAGCTGTGCCTGCCACTGCCACTCGGGTTCCGATGGCGTTCTCTTCTCCAGCTGGACCCAACTGCTTCGTGCCCTGGTAAGTCCGCCGGCTGCCTCCGGGAGCCCTGCGGGAAGCTCTGCAGCTCCGCACGGCTCCGCACACTCGGCGTGCCCCCTTCGCAGCAATGCCATCATAGAGCAGCTCTTTGTTTAATACCCGGGGATCACACAACCCGGGAGTGCTGTGGGCATGGCCACCTACATAAACACCCCAAGGCCTGGCCTTGTTGGCAGGGCAGGCGCGGGCTGGCCGCCTTTTGTCCTCGTGTAACCACACTGGAAGCTCAGCGTCCCAGCACTGGTGTCGAGCCTGACTTTGGGCGAGGTCCCATCCTTTGCAGGCAGCCTGACTGAGCCCCCAGCCGGCAGCGTGGACGGAGCCCCTGTTGCAGGGTGGCCTCTTGGAGGGAGGGCGTGTCTGAGGATGGCAAGGAAGACTGTTTCACAAACAATTTTTTTTTCTCCTTTCATAAACTTTTAATAAATGGCCAGTTCAGGAGCAGACTTAGAGAGGCGTTGGGAAAATGGCACAGGTTTCTGTTACGGTTTCCACCTTACTCAGATGCAGGGTGCCCTGCCTAGCATGCTTCAATGAGAGTTTTTAAATTTTGTGAAGGTGGGAAAGTGAGACACACTCAGGAGGAAACAGACTTTGACTACAGATGTTTGTTCTTTTCCTTGGGTGGAGACAGTCCATGTGGTCATCCTCACTCTGCTGGGCGGTGGCCTTGAGCACCAGTCAGTTCTGCAGACACGAGGGCAACAAGCCACCTCCAGTGTGCGTGTTGTGAGCCGGGGTGTCCCACAGGGAGGGGCAGCAAGTGAAGTTTGGCTTAGGATATTTTTATCTTGCAGCGAGTGCATTGGAACATGACCTAATCAAGAGATGAGGAGCATCTAGAAGAAAATGCGGGGTCAGTGCTCCAGCATATGGCAACGACTTTCTCAGGACTCTCAGAGCTCAGGAAATAATGCCAAGGATTAATAAGTGGAATGGCATCAACATGATTTATGTGAGGTGACCCCAAAAGCTCATGTGTGAGACAATGTGAGAGGGCTCAGGGCTGAAATGATTGGATTGTGAGAAGTGCAACCCAATCAGTGCATGAGTTCCCTGAGAGGGATTAACTGGATGGTAACAGTCGGCAGGTAGAGTGTGTCTGGAGGAGGTGGGTCAATGGGGGCATGGCTTTGAGGCACATATTTTGTCCTAGGTGAGAGGAGCTCTCTCCCTGCTTCCTGGTGCTGTGCCCTGAGCTGCTTTCCTCCTCCACACCCTCTGGCCAGGATGCCCAGCCTCATCTCAGGCCCTGGAGAACGGAGTAGTCCATCTGTGCACTGGGACTCAGAACCGGGAGCCCCCAAATAAAATTTTCCTCCTCTGATGGACTTGTCAGGTCCTATGGTCACAGCCGTGAAAAAGCTACACTGAGACAGCCCCTAAGAGTGTTCATCCACACCTGTCTCCTCCGCATCTGAAACAGCAAGAGTTTCATCATAACTGAGATGTTAAGAAAATGGTCATTCAAATTCTACCCCGTGTTTGGCAGTTTGGATAAAGAACCTCGTCAAGAAAGAGTGCTGGATGCTGACTGGCACATTGAGAGGAGCCAGGGGCCTGCCAACCTGACCTGAGGGAGGCCCCTCCAGCTGAAGGAGGTGGCTGAGAGACAAACCACCAGAAGGAAACCCTCCCACATTCCTGACCTACAGAATCACCAGCAAAATAAAATAGGAGCTTTAAACTTTTAAGCTTTGAGGTAGTTTTTCAAAAACAAGCTTTAAAACAATAGTAAATAACAAAATCAGAGTATAAGCAAATAAAGCCCCATCTTCTAACCAGAATGTCAACCATCAGTCCTTCACATCACGTATGTATATACACACACGTATCATATGCATACACACACACGTGCTTTCAAAAGCCTGTGTACGACTGTGTAGCCAAACACATTCCTTGCTTGATTCCTTCTTTTCTAGTGATTTAATGGAGTCTCCTAAAGCTTTTGCTTTTCATTTTGCCCTTTGATGATCTAATTCTATTCAGCAGCTTCATTCAGAAAAATGTTGGTTTATCGCCAGCTCTGATTGGTAGAAGGAGCTCCCAGGCTTTGTAATGCAATGCATATAACCCACCTCGCAATCTTTGAGAGCCTGTGGCAGATGTCTCCTGTTCTCCTGGGTGGGGAAACTGCTAGCCTGCATACATTCCCAAGAGGCAATATCCCTGCAAGATGCATAAGAAATGTTAGCATAGATCATTCCAAACTATTAGAAAGAGGAGCTGCATCTCTTCCACTAAAAAGGAAAGGAAAGATCTGAAGTCTGATTTCCTCTTGTTTTCTGCTCTCTTGTGGGTATTCACATCTGATTCTGCTCTTCCATTTCAGAGTTCTTCTGTCCCACTCAGGATGCTGTATGACAGCATGGTCTGACCACCCAAGCACCATCTGAAGCCTCAGCATGGAAGAACTCGAGATCTCCAATAATGAACCCATGAAAAGTTAATCAAGAAAGCGATTTCATTAACCATAGCCTCAAAATTTAAAGACAATCAAACAACAATCAAAAAAGGG
Source organism: Glaucomys volans (assembly GCA_020662805.1). Lineage (NCBI taxonomy): Eukaryota > Metazoa > Chordata > Mammalia > Rodentia > Sciuridae > Glaucomys > Glaucomys volans. The sequence continues at coordinate 139,372 of JAJEJO010053323.1, read as the reverse complement.
AATAAATCTAACCAAGGAGGTGAAAGACTTCTACAATGAAAAGTATAATGCTGAAGAAAGAAATGAAAGAGAACATTAGAAGATGGAAAGCCCTCCCATATTCTTAGATAGGCAGCCTTAATATTATTGAAATGGTCTTACTACCCCAAACACTGTACAGAGTCAATGCAATCCTCATCAGAATACCACTGACATTCTTCACAGAACTAGAAAAAAAGCCCTCAAATTTATGTAAAAAAAATAAAATAAATAAATGATCGGGCTGGGGATATAGCGCAGTTGGTAGGATGCTTGCCTTGCAAGCACAAGGCCCGGGGTTCAATCCCAGCACCACACACACAGAAAAAGATCAAAAATAGTCAAAGGAATTCTGAGCAACTAAAAGAAGCAGAAGGCATCATAATACCCATCCTCAAATTATCCTACAGAGCAATAGTAGCAAAATCAGCATGGTATAAGTATAAAAACACATGAAAACCAAAGAAATAGAATAAAAGGCAGAAACAAACCCATAGAGATACAGTTATATGATCTTTAAAAAGATGGCAAATGCGTACATTGTTAAAAGTATAACCTTTTGAACAAATGGTGCTGGAAAACTGGATGTCCATATGTAGAATGGTTAAATTAGATTTCTATCCATGTCCCTTCACCAAAGTCAACTCAAAGTAGATAAAAGACCTAAGAATTAGAATAGGAACTCTGAAGCTTCTGGAAGAAAACCCAGGGTCAATTCTCCAACAGTGTAGCAGTGTAGGCAGTGACTTCCTTAATGCAACTCCTGAAGATCAAGAAATAAAACCAAGAATCAGTAAGTGGGACAACATAATACTAAAAAGCTTCTGCACAGCAGAAGAAGCAATTAAGAAAGAGAAGAGTGACCCTACAGAATGGGAGAAAATCTTTTCCAGCTACTCCTCTGATTGGGGATTAATATTCAGAACATATAAAGAACTAAAAAACTATTACCAAAACAACAACAACAACAGCAACAACAATGGGCAATAAGTAAATGGGAAAAAAATTAAACATACATTTCTCAAAACGAGAAATCCAAATGATGAACGATAAAAAAAATTAAACATCTTTAGCAATCAGGAAAATTTATTTCAAAATTACACTGAGATTTTATCTCCCTCAGGTTAGAATGGCATGCTCAAGAATGTAAATTTTAAGTGCTGGTGATGATTCAGGGAGAAAGCATACACATACCTCTTTGTTGGTGCTGCAAATTAGTACAACCACCTCAGAAAGCAGTGTGGAGATTCCTCAAAAGACTTGGAATGGAACCACCATATGATCTACCTATCCCACACCTTGGTTTTTAAACAAAAAAAGTTGAAATCAGCTTATTATAGTGATACCTGTATTTAAATTTTTATAATAGCATTGTTCACAACAACCAAGTTATGGAATTATTCTAGGTGTTCATTCAACACATGAATGAATAAAAAATGTAGTAAATATACACAATGTAGTTCCACTTGGCCATCAAGAAGAATGAAATTATGACCTTTGTTGGTACATGTATGGAACTGTAGAACATCATATTAAGTGAAATAAGCCAGAATGCAAGAAGTCAAGGGTTGAATATTTTTTCTCACATGCTAAAGATAAACAAGGAATTAAAAATGAGGTTCTCATGAAAATAGAAGGGAGAGGTGTGGAATAAACATTAAAAATCCCAACTTTGTTCCCTGCATCCAAATTCATATAGTTTCTTCCTTTTCATAGTGTAGTCCATTTTCCAATGCAGTCCTCCTTCCCATAGGAAACCTCATGATCGCAGTCTTTACTGTCCACCTTCCTTTCAGAATTTTGGTCTTCTGAGACCCCACTGGAAATAGAGGGAGAAGAAGGGGATCAAAGGGTAGAGAAAGGGGAGAAAAATGAAACAAACCACAGAATGAGATCAATCAACATGCTATATGCATGTATGAGCATATCACAATAAATCCCATTTTTGTTTATAATTATAATGCTTCAATTGAAAAATAAATAAATAAATAAATAAACAAACAAACAGAATGAAGTCCAGTGGAGGAAGTGGATCATGGAGATGTGAGAGGAAAATGAAAGCAAGCAAATTACATTATATGCAGTTTATGAACATGTCACAACGAACCTCATTATTACATAGCTATAACACATTAATGGAAATACACAATAATAAAAGAAAGAATAGAAGATGATCACCTCTAAGTGGTCATAACTATATTACAGGTCCAAAAGCCTGTCTCTGATCATCCTTGTACCTGAAGACCGTAAGGGCAAAGCGTCAGAAAATTTAGAAAGAAAAGATCCAGTGTCTCAGGCACCATGTGAACACATGCTTGTCAATTTTAAAATATAAATTGTTCAATCTGCACATTTCTTTCTTTCTTTTTCTTTTTCTTTTTCTTTTTTTTTTTTTTTTTGGTATTGGGGATTGAACCCAGGGGCACTCCACCACTGAGCAACATCCCCATCCCTATTTTGTATTTTATTTAGAGACAGGGTCTCACTGAGTTGCTTAGGGCCTTGCTAAGTTGCTTTGAACTAGCGATCCTCCTTCCTCAGCCTCCCAAGTGCTGGGATTACAGGCATGTGCCACTGTGCCTGGCTCTGCACATTTATTTCTTATTTAAAGGCATACTTCAAAGATACAAAGGTGGACAGAGACAGAGTAGATATTCCTATTGTAATGGAGAAATAGGAGGGATTGGCCCAGAGCAATACCAAAAACCTAAAGGATAAACATTAAAAATCCTAAACTCTGTCTCCTGCATCCAAATTCGCATAGCTTCTCCTTTCTCATGGCTTCTAGTCCACTTTCCACTAAAGTCCACATTCCCATAGGAAACCTCATTAGCATGGTCTTTATTGTCCATATTCCTTTAAGCATGTGGTCTTCAGATAATCTACTAGAAACACTAATTAAGCCCTGTTCACAAGATTCTAGGTTTCTCTATTCTTCTTTTCAAACTTTCCCAAATTTTCCCATAAATCGGGTCCAAGTTTCCTCCACATCATCAGGTATAACTACAGTCACAATTCCCACTTCCTGGTACCAACTTTTTTGTTAGTGTTCCACCACTTTAATGAGATACCCGAGGCAATTAACTTACAAAGAGTAAAGAATTACTTTGGCTCACACTTGGGATGTTTCAGTCTAAGATTGGTGGACCCATAGATTTCGGTATGAATATCGGATGGCAATGGTGTGGAGCATGTGGTGGAAACTCTGCTCACCTTATCACCAGGTGACAGAAAAGAAAGAGGAAAGGACAGGGGTCCCACAGGTCTTCTCAGGCCACACCCCCAATGACCTCAGTGTTTCCCATTGGATCCCACTTTCTAAAGGTTCGACAGTCTCCCATTAGAACCCCCTGATGACCAAGCTTGAACACCTGGGACTTGGCAGGACATTTGGCAAACCACAGAATTGGCCACAACATTGTAGTCCTAATTTAGTAGTCACATTAGGGCTGTGTGTTTGACAGCTGAACTATTTTATGAATATAAAATGGTATCCAATGTATTTGAAAGTTATCTTTTCTACACATGATAGGAAGGTTTGACAAATGTGAAGAGCTGCCGAGCTTCCCACAGATCCTGGTGCTTCACACAGGCGGATGTGCTCAGTGAGTGAGGACCAGTGCACATAACCATGAGAGGATGTGTCGTGCATCCTCCTTATTGGCGATGTCCACCTGGCCAGGGGAGCCTGCAGGTTTAACCAAGTAGGCTGGAGCTTCACGCTGACTTTTACCTCCTGGCCCAGATACCTCAAGGAAGCTGAGGAGACAGCCACTCACGATTCGCACATTCCTGGACAGGTTCTCCACCACCACCCCTGGGATGGCTCCAGACCCAGGGTGGAAATGGGCCTCTTGTGTAGGGACCACAGAGGCTGGCCATGGTGGTTCCTCCTCCCTGATTCTCTCAGTGGCCCTAAGGACATTGGCAAGTAGGAGGAGCCTCACTAGCCTGTCTCAGACCAGAACTGATGTTCACCCTTTGCTGAAGGCATCTGACCCCTCTTTTCCTGCAGGCTGGCAGGCACCTACTCTGGGAGGCTTGAGCACTCCGGAGGTGGGCTGCTATCCCCCATGGCTGCTGCTTACCAGGAACGCAGCACTGAGGCTCTCCTGGGTGACTCCCCTCGCCCCTGCCCTGCTCACATGCAGTAGCTCATGAGCACCTCCTTCTCCAGCCTCTGAGTGAGAAGGAGCACACCCTGTCCCCCAGGCTCCCTTCTGCCAGGCCCTCCACTGGAGCTGCTGCCCCAGGGTTGCTGCTGATGCTGACAGCCAGCCCCATCTCATGCCTGGAGCTCGAAGAAGGCAGTTCTGCTCTTCTCTGAGAATCTGCCTTCTGACAGCAGGAAGCCACAGGCTCACCTTGATTCAGAAGCAGCAGGAAAGAGACTCCTTCCCCTGAGCTCAGGTTGCCTGGAGAGGCACAGAAACACAGGCTAAGGCAGAACTGGCCAACCTCAGAAGAGAAATCATCTGTGCTTTCTCAGGATCCAGGCTTATTTGTCCTTTATACTAGCCAATTGCCAGTAGTGACTTTTCTCACAAGGAGACCTTCCGTCTAAATCCAGCCACTCAGCATGTATTGACCATGAAGTATGAGTCTGTCGTGGGTTCAAATCTGGGGTCACAAACATAATAAAACCAACTCACCCCTCCCTGAGAGTCGGACCTGAGATGTCCATACCCAGGAACAGCTGGCACCAGGCATCCACTAAATGGTCACCAAATGAGGTGGCTCATGGTTTCCAACAACCAAGATGTTCAGTACGGCCCCACTTCCTCTACCGAGGGGGAATTAGAAATACCAGCCTGATCAACATACCGCAAAAGCCAGGGAGCTGGGGTGGAGAAATGTGGGACTGAAGGAACAGTCCTCTCTTAGACAATTTAGGAGCCACACACCTGGACAAGCAGGTAAGAGGAACCACCACACGTCTGTCTCTGACATAGTGCCAGTAGGTGGTCAGGGAAGGGAGCCAGCCCCTCATTTTAAACATCTCCACCAAAGTCCCGTCATGCAGATAAATGCCTGCAGTCTCACCCTGAACAAGCTGTTCAACCAAATACCTTTGGATTTATCCTGAATTGCATAATGTATGCCAGGCCTTAAAATACTGACGTTAACAAGAAAGGATGTTTAAGGATTAGTAGAGAACAAATTGCTGATTTCAAATCTTTATTTACTATAAACATTTTAATTACTTTTAAATTGAATGCTTTGTAAATAACTCAGTGGACTACACCATATGTTATGCAAATTTTAATCAAAATTGCTATTTTCAGCAGAATATAACTGAGATGTGTTAATAGGGCTGCATTTCTAATTTTATCTTACTTCATGTTAATGTTCTTAGCAACTTGTGGGACACAGAAAGAGGTTTAGCATTAGCTCATCCATTTGTCCATTCATTTACCCACAAAGTATCAATGCAGCTTCTTCTCAGTGTCAGCCCTGGACGAGGTCCTGTGGAGGTAAATGACAAGGTGTAGTCCTTGTCATCTGTCAGCTCAGGGTGGCATGCAAGTGGCAGTTGTGACTGGGGAGACCTGATGGTCAGCAGGCCAGTGGACTTGCAGTTCAGCTCTTAAGTGGCCTTAGGAAGATCTAGTTCTTCTCCCTCCCCTTCCTGTGTGCAGCTCTCAGGGTAACCAGGGGACTTTCCAGGGGGGCACCATCCTGGGATAGTGAGGAGCTACCCAAATGATCCCAGGCCTGCTCCTGTTCCTCCTAGGGAATGAGGCATCTGGAGGTCAGAGGGTCTGCTCAGGACAGCCAGGGCACCCCGGAAGCAGGATGGCTTGCCATGCACTGCCCAGTGAGTCAGGTGTCCCCTGAGGTGTCCAAGCCAGGATAGGTGGCCTTTCAGTATCCCCAGCTGTGGCGTCAGAGGGGCATGTACAGCCAAGGTTCCCTACACCTTGGTAGCTTTCTGAAGCCTCAGGGGCCTGGGGCAGTGGAGCTGAGATTCTTTCATCCCCAATCTGGAAATAATAAGCCCCCTTCATACAGTTTGTGTGTGAGCATGTTTTGATTCACCAGATTCAGTCCTTGGTTAAAACCATAGCCTGAAGTGCAATGGTGGAAGTATTTGGCCCTATTCCTGGGGGTTGGCATGGTGATGAGCCCCATGATTCTCTAAGCAGGGGAGTCCTCCTTGGGGTTGGCAAACCTTCCCAAGAGGACACTGGCCACATAGAGCACCCTGGTTGCTTCTCGAAGACATTGATGCCATTCATCTGGTGGACAGACACCTGTAGGCTACAGACCCAAAAGGACCAAGTATGCATGTTGTTAAAAAAAGGTAGATATTTTGGTTTCATATATGAAATAGCTCATTTAAATAATCTTGGTGAGTGGTTTAAATGTGCTTGGAGGAAGCCAATCTATAGGTCCAATCAAACTTCTTGAAAATCTATAATGACCTCTGGGGCCAGTGGTTACTCTGCAAATTCTATAGACTTGACAAAGGGAGGAGAGAAAGATAGAAGGGAAGAGAGAGGTGGGGGGAGAGAGGGAAGAAGGAAAGAAGGAGGAAGGAAGGGAAGATGTAATGGAAGAGAAGGAAATGGAGCCAGAGAGAAAGGAAGGGAGGGAGGAGGAGGCAGAGGAGGGAGTTCCTTGATGGCCCTCATCCAGTTCACAGAGCAACTGCAAGGGTCAGGTTCACCTCAGGTCCTCCAGGTATGATGGTGGTGAGAACAGACCTTGTCCTCTGTGGCCCCAAGGTCTAGAGGGTGATTTCCAGGTACTGCTCCCACCCGTCCTGTTGTGCATCTGCCTGGTCTGCTTGGGATGTTCTGGGAATTCAGGGATAAGCAGGGCAGATGGAGCCGTGCTCAGGAGCGAAGATCGAATTAGACACTTAAATTATAGTAAGGTCTAGGAGGAAGCTCCCAGGGAGCCCTGCCGGCAGCCCCGTGTGGGGATACCCCAGGTCGTCAGCAGACAGCGTGGCCCTCAGAGAAAGTGTGCATGCTGCGGGTGAGGAGTCTGCACTGAAGACCCCCGGAGGCTTCCTCCCTGAGATGGGCCCCCTCCTCTAGTCTGACTGGTCGCTGGTGCTCCTGTGGAACACAGGACTGTCACCACACGCTGAGTGCAGGTGGTGCCCCAACACCCCACACGTGCACACACTCAGTGTGAACTCACAGTGTACTCAAACACACTCACCATCACATACCCCCACATGAGCACACACATGTGCACACACACAGCATGAACTCACGTGCACACACGTCCACACTCACCCCACAGGACCACCAATACCACAAACACAATAGCATGTGCAGCTGTAAACAGTCAAACACACAATATGCACATGCACACAGATAGATTCACACATACGCAGATGTGCACACCCACAAGCATGCACAACACAGCCTTGCACAAACACATGTGCACACAGAGCAGAGCACATACGCAGCACATTGCAGATTAAAGACACCCTCATTCCTCAGCTGGTCTGCACTGAGCCCCAGGAAGGTGCTGGTGCTGGTCAGAAATAGCAGAGTGTGGCCAGGGCGCTTGACAGGGCTGCCTGCCCCCTGGGCCTGGCATGTGGGCTCTTGTAGGAAGTGCTGGCAGCTTCCAGAGAGCAAGCCAAGGGGACCTGATCAGACTAATGAAAATGTCCAAAGACAGGTGTTCAAGTTTACTCTGCCCAAACTGGTGAGCCCATTCTCCCATGTCCTCCTGTGGTGACTGGGAACCCCAGGCTCCAGTTTGGGGATCCAACACGTCCCACCAGTCGGCCTATGGCTCCTTGGTTCAGTTGTATTTAGAGCATTTGTGCAGCACTGTGGCGTGCACCCAGAGCCACTTGACCTTCGTCCCCAGGGCTCAGTGGGGACATGGCCCTGCGCCGTAGCTCCAGCCCTCTCCCTCTTGCTGGCCATGTGCTGATCAGGCTCAGAGCCACTGAGGGCGATTTGTTTTCTTCTTCGGATTATTGGACTGCCTGCCAGAGCTGCATATGGAATCGACTGCAGCCGACATGACGTGGAAGGTCTCTTGGTGCTGGCGCTTTATCCCTGTCTCTCATATTTGTAGCCTTTTTATTTTCTAATATCCCCCGTGTCTGGCAGTGAGCTCTAACCTCTGACACCAGGAAGTCAGTCAATAAACCCGGCACTCTTTGATCCACAGGATTATGGGATTGCTTTTTATGCAAAGGGAAACATCAGGATAAGCAAATACGGAAGGGAAAACCCCTCCGGAGCAAGGGGTTTGAAGAAGGAGAAGAAACAATTCCAGAGTATTTGCAATGCAAACCTCACTGGAGGGCTGCGCTGTCTTTATCAGCTGCAAGGAATGCGAGCAGACACCAGCTAAGGGGCATTTCTGCTCCATAATTCAGTGCTGTCAACTTTCTTCTGGTGATTTATGGGAAGCGCATTGCTTTGGAGTTTCCAGTCCCAGGTATTGTTGAGGACGAATGGCCGCACAGGTGCCCACAGCCTTCCTAGAGCACACTCAGCCCCTGGGGACACTATGATCTCCCCAGCCCAGGCTTCCACAGTTCATCACCCCTGCAAGGGAACGCAGCTGTCCCTGAGGACAGTGGGGACTTGGTCCTGGACCTCCTCAGAAACCCCAACCTGCAGTCGCTGAAGTTCCCTACAGAAGACGCTGCAGTATTAGCATGCGACCTGCTGACCTGCTCGCTGCTCCTGTGCGCTGCAGATCCTCTTTAGGTCGCTTGCAATTCCTGCTACAACATAAATGCCAAGTACAGAGCTGCTGCACCGTATTGCTTAGGGATATTGACAAAACGAACCTACACATGTCCAACACAGTTGCAGTTTGCTTCCAGGAGTTTCTATCTGCAATTGGTTGCACCTGGAGATGTGGAACACATGGGTATGCGGACCTGCGGTTCCGAACTGTTTACACCTGAGCAGACTCTTCCTCTATCATGGCTCCTAGCTGCCAGGCTCTGCCACGGGCTGCCCAACCGGCGCCAATCAAGCTTCTCGTGGAAGACATTTGTTTGCTCTCCGAACAGGAGCATCTGAGATGTGTGTTCTAATAAGTCTCAGTTGAGATGCCTGATTTTCTTTTTGTTTGCTTCCCGTTGTCTCTAGGGAATGCCTTTTAAGTCACTGTCTGAATGGATCTGTGGACTAGAATGTGAAAATGGAAAGCACCAGTTCAGATTGCTGCTGTGAGCGTGAAGTGGGCACTTCACCGCGAGGTGCTGGCCCTGAGCACTTCTTGGGCTTCCTTCTCCGGGGGGCGGGGGGCGTTCCGCAGAAGCAAGAGTTCTGCAATAAACTAGGCTCCACTTGCAATTGTCCATTTCCCTAATGAGAGGTCCTTGAGTTGATGGGGGTATGATTTTGTGATGTTTACATATTTTTTATTAGGATCTGTTTCATTAATTCTTAGCAACACTAGTGGAGAGAGATAGGAGCTTCTCTGTCCCCAGGGAAATCTGTAGATGGGCAGTCTGTGTCTGGAGTCACTCATCCTGGACATGGGGCAGGAGGCACTCAGGAAAGTCAGACCTGGTGTTCTGCAGAGGAGGTGAGGGCAGGACCCACTCTCGCCCCCTCTGCCTACACACACATCACCCGAAAGAGACATCTCCAGGCAGGAGTTGAGGGGAGAGAAGACAGGGGACCAGCCCTGCTTCCTGCCCTCACACCCTGACAGCCAGCCCTAGGCCTAATGGCTGCTGGAATGGCCCAGGAGAGGTGACCCTGGAGGCCTCATGGCCGCATGGCAACCCTGTGTCCTGGGGTGGCACCTGGGGGAGTGGCTGGGCCTTAGGAGCTTCCAGGCAATAGGAGTTCCTGGTGATCTGGCGGACTGATGCCTAAACTAGTCGGGGACCTCTTCCTGGTCACTCACTGAAGTCTGAGCCCAATGTCAGAGCCTAGAACATGGGCACCACCCAATGAGGGGCAAGAGACTCCACAAGGCTCAAGACAACACTTTTCCTCAGAGGGAACTGGGATGCTGTGGAAAGGATAGAACATGCCAATGAGTAGGGCCTCTTGGGGTGCCTGGGGGCTGGGGGCACCCCAGAGGGGCCTCTGGAGAGCCCTGTGTGCTTGGGGTCATCAGTGTCCAGTGGAGATGGAAGCCTGGTGATGAATGAGGCCCCACCCTCAACCCAGACCCCCAGGCAGGAGAGAGGGCCATGAGGAGCAGGTGGGCGCTGCTGTGGGAGAAGACAGAAGCCCACCCCAGAGGGCAGAGCTGAGGTTCAGGAGCCAGTAGAGGCCAGCAGCAGGTTCACAGACCATCAGCCCTACAGCCGCCATGATTCTCAGGGATATTATTTCAATTATTTTCAAGTACTTTTTAAAAAATTTATTTTTTATCACGTAAAGACATAAAAATTGTACGTATTAATGGGGTACATGTAACATTTTCATGCATGTATATACTATTTTTTAAAAATCTTTTCATGCATGTATGTAGGGTAAGAATGTCTCCTTCTAATGTCCTTCCCATCCCCACCACTCCACCCCCCGCTTATTCCTCTCCACATAATCAGAGTTCCTTCATTCTTCCTAATCCACCTCCTACTATGGATCAACTTCCACTTTTCAGAGAAAACATTCAGCCTTTGTTTTTTTGGGGATTGGTTTGTTTCACTTAGCATGATATTCTCTAAATCCATCCATTTGCCAGCAAATGCCAGTTTCATTCTTCTTTAAAGTTGAATAATATTCCATTGTGTGTGTGTGTGTACACACACACACCATGCTTCAGGCATTCGTCTGTTGAAGGGCACCTAGGTGGGTTGCACAGCTTGGCGATTGTGAGTGGAGCTGCTGTAGGCATTGATGTGTCTGAGTCACTGCAGTTCAAACACTTTTACCAAACACCAACGCCAGAGCAGAGGTCCTCAGAAGGCCAGCCCCTGACCCTCGGCTCTGGTTGGGGCGCCTCCCATTAGCCTCCTCTCATGAGCGCTTTCCAGCAGGGTGTCTCTGCGATGCCCATCTGAGTCTCTGAGGAAGGCCCTGTGGCAGCACTGGCCCCTGCGGGGTCTGGGAAGGGGAACCAATGCTTCCGTATGCACCAGGGACCATCTCTGTTTCTTTTTGCTCACTTTTGGTTCTGGGGTTTGAACCCAGCGCTTTACAACTAAGCTCATCCCAATACTCTCATTTTCATTTTGAAGACAGGGCCTCCCTAAATTCCTGAGGCTGGCCTTGAACTCGTAACCCTCTTACCGCAGCCTCCTAAGTTCCTGGGATTACAGGTGTGTGCCACCACACCGGCCACCAGGGACAACTTCGGTAACAGCCCCTGTGGGTGGGAAACCCTGTGAAGGTCCCCCCACCATCCAGATCCTCCTGCAAGCCGGCACTCAGCCTGCGTCCTCTGGAATCACCCCGACAGCTGGGCTTTGTGAAGTGACACAGGGAAAGACTGTGCTCCTGTCCCCTAGGCTTAGTGCCCTCAGTATACAAAGCAAGGGCAGTTTAAGACCAGTGGTTTCGGTTTAAGAAGTAGGTGTGTGACTGAGGTCCTCAGTCCTCCTGCACTGAGGACATGTGTTCCAGGGCTGGAAGGGAGAACAAAGGAACACCTTGGGGACACCAGGGGACCAGAAGCAATAAAACCAACCTTAAAAACCACATGCCCCCTTTTCTTAAGGATGACCTGTTGCAGGTGGATTAGTGTCAGATGCCAAAATTGAACCCTGTACCCAGGGTGAGTAAAGCCACCTCAAATAGCAGAAGGAAAAGCAAATCACAAAGGTGAACACTGAGGTTTAACATTGTAACCCTGCAAAATGATCACGTCAGCCGAGGAATGGCAAACGGTACGTGACAAATTTGAAGACATGAATGAAGTTTAAAGATCTTAATATTCAAAAACCCATAAAATACATGGGAAAGCAGCCCCAGTCTATAGCCAACAAAAGGTTGTGAATATTTACTTTCCAAAGAAGACATACAAGTTGCCAATAAACTTGTATAAAATATTTAATTGACTAGTAAGAAAAAAAGTGGCACACATGTAAATCATACAGCCATACGCACAGCCAGGGTCGCTTATCACATTGGGAGAATTAATTTTTTATATGCATGATATAGTGAAACATGAATTCTTATACATGGATGCTTGATTAAGCAAATTAAGAAAATTGAACCCTGGATTAACTGAGGATGTTGGCCATATTAATGAAAAGCCTGAAAAGTATTCTTGCACTTTGCCTCATAAATTCTACTTCTAATAAGTTTTCCTAAATAAATCACCAGAGTTATATGCAAATCCCTGCCACAACAATTATATTGAATGCTATGAAAAATAAAAATGGCCTCAGTGATAAAACTTCTCATCGTGGGAGTTGCACTGGTGATCTCTCTGCCGGAGACGTCCTGGCCCAGCTCCTGCAAGACGGCATCCTCACCTCCTCCTGGTCTCCGCTCAAGCCTCACATCCCTGGCCCACCAATCTGAAATCACACCTTCCTTCCTCCGGCTACAGTCCCGGGTGCCAGGCATCATCTGTCAGTGCTGGACAGCAAAACCCGGGCACCACCAAAGCTGGGCTCTGCCTCTCCTTCCTCCCTGCCTCCCCTTCCTCCCTGCCTCCCAGTGGCACACTAATTTGAGAGACAACATAGGCTTGAAGGGTAAGCAGACAAAAGCAACCTTGCACACTATAATATGGAAGAATCCAAACTCGACCAAAGCATGTGATTACCAGGCCAGCAGTGGAGGCCAGGGGATCTTCTTGAAGGGTTGCACTGCATCATGGTGGTGGGGAGGTGGTGGGGTTGGCAAGAGGGTGGGCACACCATGATGGAGGGGAAGTTAGGAGGGTCACTCTGTGGGACCCTGACAGCTGACCAACTGTGGCTACAGAGCAAGATCAAGGGCGTCACTGGTAGTGCTTCTTCCTCTGTCCACCCCGGAGTTGCCTCCCTCTCTCCAACTGCCTAATGTCCTTCTGCTTTATGCAGCTGTTTGTGGACTGAACACCTGAATGCTTCCAGGTGTGTGCACAGGTGAGGAGATGGCAAAGAAATAGCCACACATCTGCTAAAATCCCGGTGCTATTCGTCGTGGTGAGCCTTCCCTTCCACCATACGCAGCCCTGATAGGCGACTGCTTGAGCAGAGCAGCACAATGCTGTGCTCACCTTGGAGTTTTTAAGGAAAAGTTGATGCCCATTTAGTAAAAACATAGGTCATGTTGATGACGGGGTGATTCTGAGCACACCTGACTGGTAACTGGGGAGCCGGGTGACGGTGGAGCCCTCTGGATGGTTTGAATCTGGCGGGAAGCGTGCTCGACATGCTGGATAATTTCCATTATTTTTTTCCTGTGTGGCTCCGTCCCCTTGGGCAATTAGTCACTTATGCTTATTTATCTTTGTAATTTTCTTTTTTGCCTCCCGGTGAGCCATGAGGGAGAACCTGAGGACACGGTGGGTTTGTGGTAGTACTCAGCCAGGGGTGTGGGGCAGGCTCTCATCTCCAGGACCTGCAGGGACCAGCAGTGGAATTCTCTCCTCGCCCTTGGCCTGCTGTCTGTGGGCCCCACGCATCAAGGCCTCCACTAGCCAGGTGCTGTGGAGGCAGGGCTCCGGAGTCAGGGAAGCACAGAATTTGGCAAACACTTCGGGCAAGTGTCTCCAATAGACAAAGCCTCAATTTTATCATCTTCAAAATGGGGCCACCAAGCTAGTGGCCACAGAGTTGTTGGGAAGACGCAGGTGTGGTATGTCTAACAGCTGGGCCCTGGGCTGCAGCACAAGCCTGAGGAGGCTGGCTGTGTAGGACACAGGCTTTGCAGAGAGGCCTCGGAACAGCCCATGGCCTAAAAGTAGACCGTGTGGTTTTGGCAGTGTTTACCTGAAGAACTGTAGAAATATCTGACCATAAAATTCGATAATCTACTTCACATACTGGGATTCACAGGCTGTCCCCACCTGTGCTGATGGAGGATGTTCAGGCCTGAAGGGGAGCTGGGTGCGAGGGACACAGGGACTCTGGCCACATCTGCATGTCCGAGTCAAACTCACTGAGTTCTTGGTCATTTCATAAGCACCAGCATCTTGGACTATTGACCCCAGACATCAGTTCACTGTGTGCTAGTTCCTTTCCGGGGTCCAGGAGCAAGGACAGGCTCGCTGGGTGTCCCAGGGTGAGGACAGGCACAGGGCAACCCCTCCACGGTCCCCCACCCAGGGTGGTGTTCCAGGCCACATGGCTCTTCTTCCTGTCCTCAGCCCCCAGGTCTGATGGAGTCCCGCTGGGTTTTGGAACTCCAACTCAGAGCAGGAAGGGCCACTTACACAGCCCTGGGTGGAAACCCAAATGTCGTGTTCCAGGTGGCTTTGTGGACCTGTCCCCCATGTGGCGTGGAAGGAGCAATGAGTGTGTGGACTTCGGCTCCAGGAGTGCCCGAGTCAGAGCCAAAGGCCTTTGCTACCACCTCTAAGTTAACTGAACGTTTACTCACTGTGCGTTTTTGTGACAAAGTATTGCCGAGGTAGATGTAAACATCCTGGGTCCGTCACATGACACAAGGTCACAAGCAAGGAGAGGTGGAAAGCTCAAGCGGGCCAGGGTTCCCACCTGGGGCTGGAGCCCTGAGGGACACACTGCAAGTCGCCTTGACAAAGGCACCTTGGAAATTCCCACCCTGGCCCAGAGCCTTCCCAGCCAGAGAGCTTGTGATGGTCACTACCCTCTGATTCACAGTGATTAAAATCCTAAAAGTTAATTTGTGTGCTGGGCTCCAACTGCCCTTAGACACACCGATGTATCTGGATGAGAATCATGTGATGACCTGCGCGTGTTAACGGGTTGGTCAGTGAGTTTTCTTGTGGGAAGTAGAAGCCTCTGACCTCAGACCCTTTGTGCTGGGCTTGCGGGACCCACCCACCACGTCTGAGTGTCAAGACCACCAGGACGTGGCTGACCGTGGGTGGAATCTTGATCCTGGCTTATGAAGACTCTCCCAAGTCCACAGTCCATCCACTGGGCAGGCCTGGCAGGGGCTCAGAACTGCTTATGGAAGGGACCCCCCATACCTAGGTGGACAGGACTGGCACAGTCACTGGAGACCCCCGACCTACTGTGGGGTGTGGAGCTCTGGCCTCCTGCAGTGTACCAACAGGGACCCTTGCTCCTGCCCGTCTCCAGACTCCAGTGCGTCCCCATGGGATCACATCATCCTGCGCAGACGCTCCCTCCAGCAGGGCCACCTGCCCCCCTGCAGGATGCACACTTTTCGTGACCCTCTGTTCCACCATCAGCAATGACGTTGCCAGCTGCGTCTTGCTTGGGGTGAGGAGCATGCTCAGACGTTGGGACTCAGTCCCTTCCTTAGTTTCCACCTCTCCAAGTCTACAGTAAATGAAATGGCATGAAATATTGAAGAGTCCTTTTATTTGAAAAGGTAAAACCCATAAAATTGCCAGAACGACTCCACTGCATTAGATGCAGGGCCGTAGGTGGAGAGTGTGAGAAGGCACTGCGTCTGGAAGAACTCGAGACCTCGCGGCAGGTCCACTGCAGGGAGGGTCACTGTACTAAAACCTGCCAAATCTGCAGTGTTGAGCGGGGCCTGAGTTCTGTTATTTCCTAGCTCTGTGGTCTTGCTCAAGTCAGTGACATCTCTGCGTCCCCGAAGCCACACCCTGCTTGTGAGGCAGAACAGGTCTGTGGAAACTCCACAGCGCGCTTTCCCCAAGCCAGGTGCTTAACACGTGGCAATCGTCAGAGTTCATATCCCACTGGGGAGGGATTTTTCATAAAAGAGCGTATGATTAACAACCGGCCCTGATTCGGATTTCAGGGTGGTCACTGGGTCTTTTCCAATCACCGTCCTTTCTCGGATGCCTGAGGGGAAGCAGGAGAAGGCACGGAAGAGCAATGGAAAGGAGCGGAGGCAGCGTGGGGTGGACTTGGGGAGCCTGGGCAGTGTGTGGTGGAGGAGGAGGCAGGCCGAGCAGAGGCACGGCGTTCCAGACGCCTCTCTGCCTTAGGTCTAGCCGGCAGCCGCTCTGCGTCTGCTTGGGATCCTGCCTGCAGCCCGCAGAGACATCCACAGGTGACCAGGACCACACCAGGAGATCCTCTGGGGAGGCTGGAGGCTTCACAGACACCCCTGCAACTCCCCCTACCCACGCTAGGGATGCATGCCCCGTTAGAGCTGCCCCAGGACCCTGCCCCTCATTCCCCCCAGAGTAGGAAGGGGCAGCAGGAGGCAAAGGAGTCACAGGGGCCCCGCTGCCCCCACCCCTGATTCCAAGGGATCTTTTGGCTTTTACTGTGTTAGGAACTCTGTATTCTTCATTTAAATTCTAAAATGAATGAGAAGATTATTAAAATGCTAGATAAGCAGGACCAAAACGTCCAAATGGCACGTGACTCTTCTCTAGGAAATTGGTCACCTGGGTGGAACTTGTCCTTCATCAGCTGCCATTCACCACTGACTCAGGCCTGACGGCAGGGACACTCGCACCTTCCTCCAGGCAGAGGATTTGAAAGACTGCAATGTCTCAGTTGGCTCATGACATCAGCACGTGGGAGACTCTTCCCCTTCCCATTATGCAAATATGCATTGTGATTTTTTTGTTTTAAAATTAAAATCTGTTTTTTTCCTAATGGGTCATAATTTGTTTATTACTGAACTCTCCACATATTATGAAAATGGGGGTCTGGAGTGAAGAGCCTCCACACACCAGGTCACCCAGGGCTCCTTTCAAGGGGACCTGTCAACATCACCCACCTTCTTGGTGTGCGGGTGACTCGCTGCTTTGACCTTGGGGAGTAGCCCTGCATTCTCAAAACCCTGTGCCCAACCTCGATACCCACCGGAACTATAATTAAAGTCATTACAGAAGCACTAGGAAAGGATAATAAAAGAGAGAACATTTTAAAGAAATTATTCAGAAAATATTACAGGCCCAAACTCTGGAAACACTCCAGCCCTACTAATTGCATCTTAATATGTTGAAACATTGTGGAATTGTTCAGAGCTGAGAGTCTCCTCATAGTTTAAATTCAATCACAGTGCTGTATTTTTCTTTATTTAAATGAAGTAAATGCGGCAATTATCACAACATAAAAAAGACGCTTAGTTTTCATCTGAGGAAGGAGCGTCACCAGAGGCTCCCAAGCAGGTTCCCCCGAGCAGATCGCTTGCAAGAAGCAGCGCTCCCTCCATCCCCCAGCCCACGTCCCTGGGGCGCTCACGGCCATTCTCATCAGTTCAGAGGGACCTTCCTTCCTTGTTTTTTCTGAGACGTTGCCAGGCACCCTTGGTGCTGAGCAGAGGGGCAGATGGCATGGGCTGTGCCAGGGCCCAGTGGGGCTGGAGAGAACATGGCTGGTCTCGCCTGGCCCAGGGGGTGGCATGCCAGTTCTGCCCACGGAGCCTGCAGATCTGGACCTGAAATCAGAGTCCAAGAGCAGAAGAACCCTGAGCAAAAACAAAACAATCCAGCAATGACTAATGGTTGCCCGTGGCCCCCGCGTGGGAACGCAGACCCTCGGAGCTGGCAGCCAAGTCCCTGGCAATCCCGAGCCCCATGTCACTCTGGGAAAAGCTAAACATTCCCCAATGTGTTTAGAAATGTTAGAGCGGAGACGATTTATAAATGGCTAAACACAAAAGCACTTAAGGCTTCGGCTTCCCCGACGGGAAGGGCTGGGCTCCACGCCCACCTGGGAGCTCTGGGGTCTCAATGCTGGGATCGCGGCCATCGCACAAGCCCTGTGCGACGGTCCGCACGTGCCACCGCTGTGAGCTGCACAGCGTCTGTGGTGCTGAGGCTCCGGTGCCCAGTTCTCCAAGAGACCAGTGACAGCAAAGCTAAGCTGTGTCTCCAGGTTACCCTGAGATCCCGGGCCAGGCTCCTGGGTTCTCCCGGGACATGGGGCCCAGGCTCCCAGGGGCTCCCAAGCCTCTCAGGGAGATGCTGTGGGAGGAACACAGCTGGAGTCCTTGGCAAGACCTTAACCAGCCCCAGCAGTTGCTCTGCAATAGCCCGAGCCCCTGGCCCCTGTCCTGGAGGGCGGAGCCGAGAGGGGACTGTCACTAAAAGGGCTCTGCCATGGGAGACTTCAGAGGGGAGTGTGGGGCAGCGACCTCGGAGCCTCCAGCTTTGGCCTCCACGCTAAAAGTTTGCTCTGACATCACCCAAAAGTTTGATTTCTCTCCCTCACGCCAACACAGCTGTCATCCAATTTTATTTCATAATGAACTAAACTGGTGATTTAATTCATGTACCTATATTTTAATTATGGTGATGCATAATCTGGGGGAAGTTTCTCTTCCCGTGTGAAAGACTATTGCTGATACACTATGCTGTCTGTTGTTTGGAAACTTCAGCCAGAATTTGCCATGCTCTGGATTTGTGTGCGTGAGTCTCGAGCAGAGGACTGAGGTGCCCGAGGCCCAGGCAGTGATGCCACTCCTGGAGTCTGCCCCTCTGTGTGCTGGCCAGCAGGGCCCAATGCTGCTTCTGTGGGCCAAGAGCAGCCTGAAGAGACTGCTGGTGCCGACAGGGAGCAGCCAGGGCCTCGGGCAGACGCAGTCAGGCCTCGGGCGTCATGCGTCTTCCGTGGCTTCTGCCTCCTTTGTGCGTCTTTCCACAGAGTGGGCCTGTCGCACGGAAGCAGGCTGAGGTCTCTTTCCTCAGGTTGTGGTATTTGTGTATCTGGAGGTCAAAGGGGGATCCACGGTCCTTAGGAAGAGAGCCAGTCCTGTCCTGGATGCCTTCCCACCATCCAAAGGCCAGTGCGGGTGGAGAGGAGGACAACTCAGACTCAGCAGGCTTGGAGGAATCGCCTCCATTTTTTCTGGATGTTTGGTGGCACACACAAGGTCCCACGGTTACATGGCTGCCATCCTGTCCCTCAGGAGGAGTGTGGTTCTGGGAAAACCCTTGAATACAGGAGAGCTGGGTCCAGGGGTTCATTGTCTGCTTGGGGAGCAGGAACTGGGGTCTGTTCCCACCGGGGTGTCCACTGAGGCCTCAGTTAGAGGAGGACAGGTGTGTGAAATGTCACTGGGATCCCAAGAGACTGAAGCCATGGAGGTGTGGAGACTCCGGGAGAGATGCAGGTGACCATGCTCCAGTGAATTGTGTCCTGGTGGCTCTTTCCAGCCGAGGTTCAGAGGCCAGCAGCCTTGTCCTGAGTCCACTCCTAAAACACTGCCCACATTTTAACAAAACAAAACTACAGTGTGTGAGTCCCAGATTAACTCCAGATTGAAGACCACGTTTGCTAATTAGCAGCACAAGGTGCATTTGTGAACCCTGGACACTGACGGGGCTCTGTGCCGGCCACACCTAGGTCCGCGTCTCCAGCTCAGAAGTTCCGGCACACAGCAGATCACCTACCTTCTGTTGGAGCAGACAACCTGCATTTCCCGGGAGGTCAGTTTCCATTGCTCCATTTCCGGGCTTCAGCAGCAGACGGAGGACAGCCAGGGGGCCGGGCTCCCTCCAGGCACCCCCTCCCTGGCCCTTGTTAGACCCCAGATAACCCTTGGTGGTCCCTTTCAGTGGCAGGGCCATATAACCCAGTAAATTAATGTTGTGTGGGAGAAGTTTTCACAGACTCCTCATCCATTATTGAATAATTTTTCATAATGAGAGCACTTCCTAAGTCAAACAAAGCCCAGGGCAGCTCAGGGAACCGCCGTGCTGAGTGCATCAGGGTTTATTTTTCTGGTGAAAAAAATAAACTATTACTTTGACTAATAACTCCGGTGGAATGTGGGTCAAGAGCACTAGTGAGCACACTCTGCCAGAAGAAATGGATCCCAGGGTCCTCCTCAGACGCGCGCCTCAGATCTGGGGTGCAGAAGTGGATTGCAGGCCTGGCATGTGTCACAGATGGAAATCTAAACACTCCAAGTGGAAGAAAACCACTTTGGTTTCTTTAGGTCTAGAAAACACACAAACAACTGGAAAGGTTTGTTATTAAAA
Organism: Glaucomys volans; assembly: GCA_020662805.1. Taxonomy (NCBI): domain Eukaryota; kingdom Metazoa; phylum Chordata; class Mammalia; order Rodentia; family Sciuridae; genus Glaucomys; species Glaucomys volans. The sequence continues at coordinate 119,428 of JAJEJO010053323.1, read as the reverse complement.
TACTTCATTCTTAAAATCGTTTATATTTGTGCTTAACCTTTAGCTGTTTAATATTTTAAACTGGTAGAAATGCACGGGGACATAATGGCTTATTAGCTAGCAGCACGCAGACACGGGAGTGCAGCTCCCTCCGCGGTTCCTTCTTGATGGAGAACCGGCGCAGGACAGGGCTCCTTGCTGAAGGCCCTCCTCCGTTGTCCCACCAAGTGCTCAGGGGCACACACTTCTCTGAAGGCTGTGCTCTCGTCTTTCCGCGTGTGCTCCATGTGGCTCTGCGCTGGCGCTCTGGCTCAGAGCAGAGCTTCTCTCTGCAGGTGTGGTCCAGCTCCTTCCACCACCAGCCCCTGCTTTCTCTGATTCTTACCTTATTCCCACAGATCACGTTTTGGGAGCTCGCAGAACATTTACTGAACAATTGCCTTCTCTCTGTGCTTTGAAATGTGCAAACATTTTATAGTCTTTGTCCATCTAAGATCACCTAATACGTTTTGTTAATGGTAGAAATCTAGATATTCACACATTAGCATTGCTCATAATCATTCAACACAATTTTCTGCTGTTTGTATGAATATGTGTGCATTTAGGGAGATAGTGGACAAAGTTTTTGCAACACACAGATTTGTGTGTGTCTGTGTGTGCGTGTGTGCATGTGCGCATGTGTGCGTGAGGTAATCAAACCCAGCGCCTTGCGTCTGCTGAGCAGGCTCGCGGCCCCGAGCTCTTCCCCAGCCTCAGCACATGGATGTTTAAAGGACCCCTGATCCACGGGCTCCCTCGAGTTATCAGAGAAGGACTGTGTGAACTTGTTCCAAGTTTCCCCTCAGCTGTCCAGACCCTGGGAGGAGGAAGCGGGGACACAGCTGGTGAGGAATGCAGACCAGTTTCTCATCCTTATCACTCCTGTCCTGTTTCTCTTTTGATTTCTTGAGGATTTATAAGCCAGGGTTTATCAGATGGTGATAAAGTGTGCCTGACATGTGTCCTGGTTCCCTTTCCTTCTGACTTTTCAACAGTTCTCCAGGCCCTCCTGGAGCCCATACGAACCCTGAGTAATGATGTCACATGTCTCTGTGGCATCTTCAGAGCAAAGCCAGGAGGGCTGTGGGGCCACGACCCTCACAGGCAGAGGCAGAGCCCCACATGAAGGGAACCACGTGGCCCCCAGAGCTCCACACAACCGGGACGTGGACAGAGGCTCTCCACACACAGGGCCAGGCGTGCCTGCACAACTTGCTGTTGGTGCTGCCTCGTCCCCACTTCCTGAGGAAGCATAGACAATTTGCCACATCTTGGGGACCTGCTGGACTCTGGGCTTCCATGATTGGTCCCCATTTCTTTGGAGTCAGAGACCTGGAGGCCCCTGGGCTTCTAGTTGCTGGTAGTGTCTCCCGAGCACGCCAAGGCCTGTGGTTGCACCCAGAGAGCCCGCAGATGCTGGGACCACGGCATTCGTGGCGCAGTGACGTTCTTCCTGTTTGAGAATAAACAGCAGCCGTCATTCTAAAATCAGAACTCGTGCCTCGTTCTGATAGGGACAGACCAACACCACTTAACTGCCAAGAAACACCGACTCTTTCCTTGGTTATAGTGGGAATAGAGAAGTCGGGCGCCTTTTCAGCCCCAGCAACCCACGTGGTGGGGGCAGAGCCTTGGCATTGACAGGAGGGCCGTGGCCGCAGGCTCACAAGGTGGAGGATGAAGAAGTTGCTAGAAGAGCACAAGGACACCAGTTTGTGCAGAAGTAAAAACCAGCCGAGAGCGAGACCTGGTGAGGGCAGGATGGGCCGCGGAGCCGCTCTGCCTCGCCACCTCGGGAGATAGTCCGCGAAGACCCTCTGCCTCGCCACCTCGGGAAGCAGTGCTGATCTGGGGATTGAGGCTGCGTCTGTCCCTGCAGCTGGGCTTCCTGTGTATCCACAGATGGTCCCTGGGCTCGGTCAAATGGATGGACCCGAGACCCACAGAAGCAAAAGGAGCCTTGTGTCTCAGATATCGTAAACCATAGAACTCGTTCTAACTGCAGAGAAACAATCAGAACCAGAACCAGAATCAAGGGCAGACACACAATGGGCGTCCAGATCCAGACGGAAGGTCAGGCCCAGTCCCAGCTCTGCTGCCATGCACACCCCCGCCTGGACCCCAGGTCGCTGCAGCTCCGCGGGTTGGTGAGGAGGCGATGGCTGGAGGTGCCGGCACGGCGACAGCACCCACCCACCGTCTGGAGGCTCAGGCTTCTGCTGCAGGTGCTATGAGATGTCACCACCGTGACGTGGCGACACACACACGGTCCTTTCCAGTCTCTGCTTCTAGATGCCAAGCTGCCCTTGGGTAAACAAGTGAGGTCGTTCCTGTCTGAGGAGCTGGTGGCAGAGCTCAGGGATCACGCTTCCCAGAGAGCTGCACTCTAACCAGCCTGGGCGATCCCAGGGCTGGCAACAGCCCCGCTGCGGGCAGGCTCACGCCCCACGGCAGGCAGGGCACCATCAGTGGGGGACGGTGTCCACCACACAGCTGCTCTGTTCTCTCGAGATGCAAGGCTGTGACTGCCAAAGACTGCTTCTGAAGGAATTCACTTTCCCTGACGTCCAGAGTGACTGATGTGCACGTCCTTTGAGCCACTTTAAGAGCCATGGGCTCAGAGGAACAGGCTCAGGGACTTTGGTGACAAGGTTCCAAGCACCTGCAGGACAGCAGAAGCTGACAGGAGGCTCCGAGCAGGCAGAGAGCACCCTTAATCCAACAGTCCTTGGCACCTCCCCAGTTTCTCAACCCTTTACTGAAGCCCAGTTGGTTCGTGACTTCTCTTTCACAAATGGGGTTACCCTTGCTGTGGCCTTTCTCCCCAGTGTCAGAACTTGAGTTCCTCACGGGACCCCTCTTTCAGTTCCACGGACTCCGAAAATCCCTTCATCTGGAGGGGCTGCTTTGCCGACTGTATGTGTGGTACTAGGATGACGTGCCGCTGGGGGGCACGGGAAGGTGGAGAGGCGCCGTGGCCGCTCCCACTGTCCAGCTCTCTGAGTAGATGCTGCTGAAGTTCCTAGGAGGAGGATGAGCCACAGGAGAAGCGGAGGACAGTCCAACCACGAGACCACTCCCTCTGGGGAGTTGTGGACCAGGTGGTGGTACAGGGTCAAAGGGATGGGAAAATGGGTGGCCCACTTGCAGTGGGACCTGACCATTCCCAAACGCTCCCAAGCTCAGGCACAGGGACGGGGAACAGCAGAGGTGACAGAGGGGTGTGCAATGTAGACTCTTGTGTGGCCACAGCTCAGGGGGGCACTTCGGAAGAAGTGGGTCTGAGAGCTGAGGAGGGGCACTTCCTGGAGAGAAGGGGTCAGGAGAGGGAGCAAGGTAGCCCCCCATCTGGGACCCCTGCGAGGACCCTGGGAGTGCAGCCGAAGACTGGCCTCATCCACAGTCTCTGGGCTCAGCTACACCTGCTTCCTTTCCTGTCCTGCAGCTCGGAAACCGGAAGGAACACTTAGACCCGAGAAACGTGGAACATCAATGATAATTGTACCTTAACTCTTCATAATCATGCTGCAGATGCCAGGGCTACGCAGCTGCGAAGTCACCAGTGTGGCTCTGAGGTCTTGGGTCACGGACATTAAGAAGGTCTTCAGAGAACAGAGTGTGCCCACTGTCTGTCCTAATGGTTGGGGACAGTATCATCAGAGTCAAGAGTTCTGATTTTTCAAAACCAATACTTAATGGTTATTAAGTAACTTGTCATGCTGAGACTGGGACATTCAGGAATGTGGTTGAAAAAATGTGAATCCAAAACAAAAGGCTCATTGTCACTTGGGCAGGGTGTTGGTGTTGCGAGTTGGCCACACTCGGAAGAGTCATCCCATGTCCCAGGGCTCCCCAAGTTTGGAACTCCATTTCAGGCACTTAATGTGCACTTACGGATTCTTGACTTTGCTAGCTTCTTACGGCCAGCCACCTATTTACTAGTTTGGAGAAATGTCCCCTGAAAATTGACACCCTCTGTGACAACTGATACCTAAAAAACCCTACTGTGCTCCCAGGCAGGGTGATAAGCAGTGGAAATAAAGCCAGAGAAGAATTTCAATTTTCTTTGCCCAACTTTGCTCAAACGTCCTTCAAAACACCACAAAGCTAATACACAGCAAAGACAGGAAAATTAGGAGAACAAAGAATGGTTTTCATCCCTGCTGGCCATGTCTCCTAGACAAGAGAGGACTTTAAAATCATTATAAAATTTTTATGCAAAAGTTTCCCCAGGAGATCTTTTCCTGGCACAGTGAGTTTGGTTTCCAGGCAGGGCCTACTGAGGGGACAGTAACGCCTAGTGTGGCCTTTAAGGAGACAGTGCATGTGGCATCAGAAAGTGAGTGCAAGGAGAGAGGTGGCAGACTTTTGCAGAGGTGAAGCTAGAAGGGACCTCAGGACTGGTCAGCCTCCCTGGGAATGCTTCTGATGGCATAGTTCCCCAGACACACAGGCCACTCCTGGCCAGGCGAGTGGGCTGCCCAGGGCTCACGGGGATTCTGTGGCAGGACTGCCTGAGTCCTCAGGTCCTCCTCTGTCTACTCCCGGGTCCTTCTGCAGCAGAGCTTCGAGCACAAACCAGCTGGTGGGGAGCAGGGACCCCAGGGTGGCAAGTGCCACGCTGCACCCAGGACTGAGCCTGGACCCGAACCTCCTATCCTCACAGAGCCATCTTTTGCCCACACAAGACCAGGAACTTTGCTCTTTCTGGAGTGTGTTGCACCCACACATGTTCTCAGTTTATTCCGAGACCTTGTGAAGTTGGTTTTGTTAGCAATTATCAAAGATTGCCCACTCTAAGCACCCTGTCCTTCTGCTTTAGGAAAGCCAAGTTCTAAGGCTTCCACATAATCAATCTTAAAGAATTCCAGTGTCTCATCACTTAAAACTACAAGTGTTCATATTTTGAAAAGAAAATTAAAGAGTCTATTTTGAGAAAGGGTTTGAGGTGCTGTGGACATGGGGAACCAGCTGAGTGCATGCATGCCCTTCCCTCGTGCTCTGACTGGACCAAACTGGATGCCACTGCATTTTCCGACCTCTGCTCCTTTGATCTCACTGATCGTATGTACGAATTTGCCTGAACATGATGAAAACCAGTTTTTCTGGAGTCAGGCCACTGACGCCCTCTGCACTGCTGCCTGAAGCTCTGGAGGCTTGGTCTGTGCAGCCCAGTAAAACCAAGGGCTTCACCCGAACTAAGAGCGGGGATTGGTTCTTGCTCTGCTCCGCGCCCCTCAGCAGCCTGCTCGCAGTGGACACGGCATTCGAAGGCCTCCCTCCGTGTCTGGCACACAGTTGTGTCCCTAGAAATGGAGGTGGAACCTCACCTTTCTGGGTGCTCTGCATAGGAGCCCAAGGTTCCCCACTCTCGCCCGCCCCGCCCATGTGGGAACCATGGCTCCTGCCTGAGGCTGCTCCTCTCCCTTCTCCATTGTCCTGCCCCTGGTCCCTGGCTGCTGCCGTCTGCTGCTTACCTCAGTGGAGAACTCCTCCACCCTGACTATAGCACCCACCCCGACTCTCTGATGCCCAGGCCATGGTGGAGGCTCTGGGTGCCCACAGATCCACAGCCTCAGCATCCACTCCACCTGTGGTTCCCTCAGGGACAGGCACAGGGCCCTCCGTTCCCAAGTCAAATGTTGTCACTGGGGCAGGCGCTAAGTCAAGTGGCTGCTTCTCTGCTATTGCTGGGAAAGACGCCTCTGTCTGCCTTAGCCTGAGGCTGATGGTCAGAAGCTCCTAGGAAAGTGATCTGCTGGCCTGCTCTTCCTGAAAAGAGAGCTGTTCTGGAGGTGGCCTTCCCCTGCTCAGCCTGCTTCTGGCCTCCTGCAGTGAGAATTCCAATGGACTTTGTGATGACACGCCATGCCATGCCAGCTGGGACGTGTTACCTTCATCCCAGGGAAGCCTGCAGGACAGAGTGTGGAAGAGGAGGACCATCCAGCGGTGACAAAAGGAGGCAAGGTGTGCTGCTCGGAGGTCTGAGTAGACCACACACCCCTGAGTCAAATGGGCACTCAGGCATGAACTGGGGGTGGGCCCCAGAGGTGAGGTAGGCAGCGGTATCCTCAATGGCCAGAGGCTGTGAATGGTTTCACCTGGGTGGGGAGCTAGGACAAGAGAGAATTAGGTAGACCCAAGTGAGAAGGCGAATTTGGGATCAGCCAGAAATATCAGGGAATGGTTGTTAAGAGGCAAAATTTCCACACCTGGAACACTCAAGAAGCTTTTAATCACCAGAGAGAATGACTTTAGACTAGTTTGGCCCCATATGTAATGCCAGTGTGAAACACAGCTGTGGTTGGACACTTCGTGACCTGACCCATTGTCAAGTAAGAATGCTAAGTAACAAGCTTCTGCCTTGGGATCCCTTCGGTGTGTCTTTGAGTGTCTTTGAGAGGACCAGGGAATCTGAGTGGCCTTCGAAAGGCTCAGCTCCCCATGACCCTGGGCCTGGCCTGCAGCAGGTGCCCAAGGACAGTGTCACACTCCCTCTGCCTAACACTTCCTGTTTCTGTAGAACATTCCCTTGAAATAGAACACACAATAAGGCCCTCGGAAAGTGTTTTTGGCAAAGAAAGAGTCCTCTGAGGCCGTGGGTTCTGCTGTGCGGGCGAGCGTTCCCACACTGCCCATGCATGCCCCCGCTCAGAGGCTCTACTCCACTCCCCGTGCAAGGAACGCAGCTACTGCAGGGCATTCTGAACGAGGAGCCAGTGCCCCTGGGCCATCTTGCACGTGGGAGCTGTAGCTTGTTTGCTGATTTTAAACCTCCTGCTGGTAACTCTCTCCAAGGCATGAAGCTGCTCAGCTCTGTGGTGTGACCTCTCTCTCTCAATGGCCAGAGTGGCACCAGTGAGCTGCACTGCCTGAATACAAGTGGCCACGAGGAAGGCAGAGAGACTGCAGAGGCTTCCAGAGCTGGGAACTTGGGCCACACGCCAGCCAGCAGCCTGCAAGTCCACAGAGAACAGAGCAGACGTGCCCCTGTGCCGCACGGAACACAGCACACACCAGCACCTTCTGTTCGACTTACTCCCACACACCTGCCAATCTAGAAGATTGACTAGCAGGCGATGCCACGTAACTTGGAACCCACGCTCACCAATCAATGGACAAGCATTTTAAAGTTGCACTGGGAAACCAAGGAAACTGACCTGTTGGGCAGTGAGTCTGACAAAGTCCTACCCCAAGTGGCTGGGGGATTTGATTCGTGGTCAGCTGGTGTTGACCGTGAGTTTTATTTTCGGGGAGCCATAATTCACGTGCAGTGAAGCTCACCACTTTGTAGGGTACGATCCAGCGGATTTCAGGATGTTCCCAAAGCTGTGCAGGCATCACTCCTTCTAATTCCAGAGCACTTTTGCCAACCCATAAAGAGACTTTGCACCCACTTAATTTTACTGAGTGTTTGGAGTGAAATCATTTATGTGACCACAATGTTTACTGAGAAGCTGTGAGGATTTTACGTCCGATCTGTAGCAGCTAAATTGTACTAGGAAAATTTCTATAGCAAATTGCCTTTTAAAAGTGGACAGAAAGCTAACAGATGTTTATGGTGTAAATATTTAACACTGTGAAAGAGAGGCCAGTTGTTTCCTCTGATATCTAGAGCCACACGATCGGCCAGCCAGCATGGAGGGCACCAAGCACGCTCCCGGAAAGACTGGGAGGCCACAAGCCTCAGATGTCGGCAGAAGTGCTATCTTGGCAGATGCTAAGTGTGCAGGAAATGTCATTAATCTAGGAAATCATGCCATCCATTGACCAATAACAATTATGGATTATCTATTTGTGAAGCTCAGAGAGTGTTTTCTCTGCCTTCTTTCCCTGAGCTACCAAGAGAATTAATTTAATTCAAGTTTTGTCTCATAATTTCCAGTCTGACCGCCCTCTGGGCATCAATCCCAGACCGGCTTTATCAACAGCAACAAAACTCTGACAGTTGAAGCTTGCATCTAAATGCACAGCAAGGCAAGCTTTCAAAAGGAGCCAGACATTGACTTTCAAATAGTCCTGTCTATCGTGTGCAATCACGATAAGGGGACTTTCCAATGAGGAGCTTGCTGGGTGGGTGACTGACAGCAGAGCTGTCTTTCCTGGGGAAAAGTGTGGCATCTCCACATCCCATCGGCTTGATCTCCCCTGAGACAAAAGTGTAAGTAAAAGGCAGGAGTGTGCCTTCTTGTGCAGCCAGCGCTGTGGCTCGAGAGGAGGTGCTCACTCCTGACTTTAAAGGAGAAAGAGCAACTGGGATACACTGTGGGAAGGATGGAAGCTCAGCTGCTGTCAGGGGCATTGGGCCACCTTGTCCCCAGGAGCATCAATGGCTCCCCCATCCTTTTGCTTTAGTTGAGGAGGGGTGGTACCATCTCTCCGGGGCCCACAGGAGCCATTGTGGACACCTCAGTAACTGCCAGCTGCTCCGTTACCTCTGAAGGTTTGGTGGAGAAGCCTCCTAATGGGGAACTTGCACCACACCTGGGAGCTTCGGGGAGCGATTTCCCTGCCAGGGAGGAAGGAGATGTGAGCACCACGTCCAGTGGCCATGCTCCTTTCTGACTGCCGGCTGCCTGGCTCTTGGGGCACATGCAGCCTCGAGGACAGGCATGAAGGAGAAGCGCCTGTGCCGCAGGCAGGCTTCCTCAGGGCTCGCTTTACCCATGCACAGAGATTTCCTAGGAGACACCTCAGAGGGTGTGTGTGTGTGTGTGTGTGGTGCTGGGGACTGAGCCCAGGCCTGTGCCCGTGTGGCGCTCTGCAAAGGGTGCGGCACTGCTGCAGGACCTGCAGGTGGGAGTGCGCCCAGCCTGGACAGCTGTTTCCCCTTCACTCCTTCGCGAGCCTCCTTCCACCCTCAGTCCCAAGCACAGCGTGCATGCCTGGCGTGAGGACAAACAGGAGTAGCGCAGCGTGACTGGCACCAACACCACCCATGAGCCCCAGCTCCCGCAGCACTGGTCTGGCTTTCCAAACCAGAATGCAAACATCAGCTCACCCACGCCAGCTACCAGGAGCGCTGTGCCGATTCAGAGGCTGCTCAACGCACATTTCAAATTCTCCTCCTTGCTGCTGCTCTTTGGTATCTTGGGTAGAATCACCTCACATCTGGTGGGAGTGGCCGTTGGAGCAGCCCTTGGAAGGGGAAGAGTTCTGCTGGGCAATGAGGGGCCTGCAGCGGCCTCCCCTACTGACCCCTGAGGCCAGCAGAGCCAGAAGAGCAGGACCACAGCCTGCATGAGTGTATCCCTTGGACATTCTGGCTCTGGCAAGGCTACTGAAGGCGACCTGAAGGCAGTCTGCCCAGCACAGGCCTTTTGCAAAATAAGACACAAATGTTTGGAAAACCCAAGTTGGGAATATTGAAGATGGAATCCATTGTATTCACAAAGTTGGACAATCTAGAGAAAGTGCAGAGCAGGAAGAGGCAATGCAGCACACTGTGACCCGCACACGCGAGGCTTGTCCTGAGCACGCCAGGCGCCAGCTGCAGGAAGAACAGCTTTCGTGGCGGTTGTTTAGTGTGTAAAATCAGAACCTAAGCTGAGAACTCGGTAGGTGTCTCTGCCATTGGTTTGCGGGCAGCTGAGTTTGCTGGTACCATCACTGAACCAAGGGGGTCCTTACCCTGCGATGCTGCTGCGGAGATTTGGGGGTGGGGCACACCCGGGAGGCACCATCGCCAGCGCCCGGTGACCCTCTCCCACACACCGGCACATCACTGCACGTTTCCTCCCTTCAGAGGCCACTCACAGTTACCACAATGGCAGCCGCCAGTGAAACTACCTGTAAACTGGGGAGAGGTGGTCTCCACTTCTGTTGGGGAAATTGTCACCCAAGTGCCCAGGAAGGTTTGGCGACTATTGAATCTCAGGATCCCCAAACTTTAGGAATTATAAAAACTGTGCCTGTTGCTTTTTCACTTTCTCTTCCCCCAAGTGTCACACCAGGTAGGTTTCAGCACCTCTGCAGCGACAGCTCCAGACAGCCCAGTGTGGGGTGGGGGATTGGGAATTGGGAGCAATGCTGGGTAATATGTTCAAGGTGGAGACATAAGGAAGGTGGGGACCACTGATCAGCTACTTGTTCGGGGCCAGGATGGAAATGTCTTCCCAGTGGAGAGCAGCATTCTAGGGATTCTCCAATGTCAAAATTCCCAAAGTGAAGAGTTGAGGCCAGCTCATCCACACCCCCTGGGCTATCTGGAGGCTGCTCCTGAGCCTTAGTCTCACAGCCTCTGCTTACTGCTACCCTGGAAGCGCAGCACGCCACTCTGGGTAGCTTTGTGCAAAGCCAAGGCTGTGGTTATTCCTGCTGAGCATTTGGGGAAAGCACTTGTGGGCCACTTGTCACTGTGCCTGCAGGATTTACCTGGAGCCCCTTGGGAAAGCCTGACGGTGTGCCCACCTGTCTGCATTTAGTGAAACAGTAGCATCTAGAGTAAGATAGTGACAGGAAGAACCAACCACCAGGGTGTTGTCCCCCCTGGAGTGCCCGTCTTACTTCCCAGGTTCAGGGAGGCCCATTCAAGACTTCAGGGGAGCCCGGGTCAGTCACCCCAAGCAGCTCCTTCCCACTTCAGACGTCACTGCACCCAATTCATAGTCTCTTCTGACCTTGTTGGTTGCTATTCGAAAACATCAGAGTTCTTTTCCATAGAAATGCACATTTTAAATAGGCTGAGAATAAATGCAGTAGAGCGCCTGCAGGATTTTATGTTTCTGTGATTAAAAAACAAGTCATAAAATAAAACAAGAGAAACCCTGGGAAGATCATATCAACGCAGTTGAGAGTTGAGACAATTCTCCTTCAAATGGCCAGTGGGAAGCGGGGTTCTTGTGCTGTGTGTCTGATTAGAGCGGGGTGTTCTGCGCTTTGGCGAAGGAAGGGCTCCTGCAGCAGCTCCTAAAATATGCATGAGGCCTGAAGACACGTTTGCAACCTGGAGTCGCCCATTTCAGTTAATTCTCAGGGTTAAAAAAAAGTTTTCATTACATGAAAATAAAATAAAAATCCAAAGTATCATAAAATTATACAGCTCATTTTCACTAGACGCTGGAGAGCCAGCCCTTCTTCAGAAAGCGGGTCCTCGGCCCTGCACGAGAGCACAACAGATGCTCTGTGGCACTTGGCCATCCAGTTGCCGAAAGGACACTGCGGAGCAGCGTCAGGCGCGCTGGGACAGTTGCCGGCGGAGGTTGCTGCGGCATCTGAGAAGAGACGAACGTGAGGCCCTCCTTCAGTTCCAGACTCCGCTTCCTTCACTGAAGAGCTCCAAAGACAGCTTTAAATGAACTTCCAAAGTAACTTTCTGGGTTTCACATGCATTAAATTCATGGAGGATGTTGCACCAATTCAGCACGAGACATGCTTAGGTGTGTCTTGTGTCTGTCACCTTTTTGGGGACCATATCATGTGCCGTTTTCATCAGTAAAGCATTTTGTAAATAACGCAGTTTGCACCCTGCTCACCATCATTTTTGAAACTGTCACCTTTCCCTTGAGTCCAGGAAGGGAGAGTGAGGAGGTTGCAGGAGCTTCAGGGGCTGTCCCAGCCGGGAAGTGTCACCAGCCGGGCGCTCCCTGTGGTCTCCGGGAGGGTGCAGACCCAAGAGCGGGGGCTGAGCTTCAGGTCACCCCTCTGCAGGAGGCCCTCGTTCTCACTGAACTAAGGTGTGCACAGAGCAGGAATATGAGCCTCGGAGTCACAATCTGTGCAAATTGAAGGAAATCCCCTGACCATGATTCTCACAGGCTCTCGGAACCTGGCAAGGGGGTCATCATTGCTGACCTTCAGATTCTGTCTCTACCATTTAATAACAATCTTCAGTTCACAATTTTGTTGGGCAGAGTGAATAAGAAAGCATTTCCAAAGCATGGCATAGAGCTGGGCTGTGTGTGCCAGCCCACACGCACGTGCCCAGATGAACGTCAAACTGCAAAGTGTCACCAATGAGGCGAACATGAAATGTTCAGGGTTTTTCATTTCCCATTTCATAAAACTTCTCCTCTCAGATGTCTTCTCTGACAAGTGTTCTCTTTATTTGGTTAAGAAACAGCATCAGCTTCCAATCAACCCCCAGAGTGGCCAGGCTGGGTGTGCACCCCTCTGTGAAGGCCAGGAGAGGGGTGGGCCAGCAGGATGGTGAGTGGGTTTCTCTCCAGCACAACCCCCATGGGGACCTGCCTTCAGTCTTGCCTGTGATCCTTGCCTGGGACCCTGGTGTCCCTGGCTCTACTCGGCTCCGGGGCGTCCTGAGACGCACCTTCTGCATCTCTTCTCCTTAAATGGAGCCTTATCACATTCAGTAATTACAAATTGTGATTTTCCTAGTTGGAGATAGGTGAGTGATGTTTGCTGGGGTCTTGAAATCTGAGTCTGGTCCCACAGGGCAGGTGGGAGCAATGAGAGCTAGACTGAGCATCCAGCTGAAGGAAGGGTTGGTGGCCCCAGGAAAGGGTCCCAGGGGTTTTTGGCCAATGGTGTCCTCAGTCCAATCTGCCCCTTTGTCTCTATCTGTCAATCTAGTGCACTGCAAGACCTGGCATTGTCATGGGAAGGTGCCAATGCCCAAATGATAAAATGCCCAGCAGCCTGCTAAGATGCCCCTACAGCAGGACGAACAGCAGTGACGTGGGGGGAGTCGTTCAGTAATGTGCTTATCTAGGACCCAGATTTTTGTCATCAAGATGTGAATTATTTCAGTGACCATGTGAATTATTTAGTAGGTAAGACTGAACTCCCAAAGGTCTTTCCTCTAGATCATAAGAAACAAGAGAATAAGGGCTGACCTGGACTCTTCCTGGTCTTTAGTATTGTGCACTGAAAGCATCAAAAGGAAAGTTCTATGGGACTGAATCACTGACATTATCTATATCATATATATTTATGTATACATATATAAATGTTGATATTATTATCTATACTTATATCTACTTATATCTACATATCTTTGTAGCTTCATTTGTATCTACATTGATGTCTTTCTCAATATCAATGTCCATATCAAAACATTTTCTATATCTACACCTATATCCACCTATACCATATTGGCATCAAGATCAATATTTGAGCATCAATATCTATATCAGAATCAATGTCCATATTGGAATCTGTGGCTATAGATCTGTCAATACCTACGTTGGCGTACACATATCTACAACTCGTTTGTCTGCACTGTTACCTGTGGCCACAGCCACCTGTGAATCTCTATCTCTATGTCTCCATTCTATTCTATAAGTGGCTATATGGACACTGTATGGGCAAGTCCAAGGCAAGGAAGGGCCAATAATTTCTTTTCAACAACCGCCTTTCAGGTATTCTTTTCCTTCTGCACATGGACATTAACAGAATCCTAACGAGGCCTTGGATTGTGGACACACACACACAATAATAATCCCGATTGCTAGATGCATTTGAGAACTGTCGCTCCTTGCACGGTTTCGACAAGTCTTGGACTGTGCTGACCTCTCCCCTTGAGATCCATGAAAATCCTTGCCTCAGTCTTGGATGCTGTTCCCAGACAGGAGGACTGGCGCTCCTCACTGCCCCAAGCCCGTTCTCCCAGTCTTATCATGGAAGGCCCATCTATTATGGATGGGGCTGAGTCCGGAGTCCTGTCTACACCACAGTGCTTCAAAACCCAAGGAAAGGAATTCTGCAGGCTGCCACTAAAAAGGAAAAGCAAAACTCAGGAAAACACAGTGACATTTTAATGTTTCTCTGGGAATTTTGTTGGTGAAAAGCACCTGTCCTCCTGCGAGATCCCCAGGGAACGTGAGCACCATTTCCTCTTCTCCTCCCCCACGTCGAAGTCAGGGTCAATTCTTGCAGCCCTTCTTTTTTAAAAAAAATTTTAAATTTGTCCTGATTAGTTGTACGTGATACATGATGGTAGCATGCATTTATGCATTTTGATAAATCATACATAAATGGAGCATAATTTCTATTTTTCTGATTGTACATATTGTAGGATCACATGGGTCATGCAGTCATATATATCATGAGGAAATCATGTCTGTTTCACTCTACTGTCCTTCCTACCCCATCCCCTTCCCCTTCCCCTCCCTTCACTCCTGTCTACCTAATAAAAAGTAACTCTATCCGCATCCCCCAACCACTTACTATGAATTAGTTTCTGCATAAAAGAGAAAGCATTCAACCTTTAGTTTTTTGGGTTTGGCTTATTTTGCTTAGGATGATATTCTCTATCCATTTACAATGCAAATCAAAATTACTCTAAGATTTTATCTCACTCCAATTAGAATGGCAATTATCAAGAATACAAGCAACAATAAATGTTGGTGAGGATGTGGGGAAAAGGCACACTCATACATTGCTGGTGGGACTACAAGTTGGTATAACCATTATGGAAAGAAGTGTGGAGATTCCTCAGAAAACTTGGAATGGAACCACCATTTGACCCAGCTATCCCAATCCTCAGTTTATACCCAAAGGACTTAAAATCAGCAAACTACAGTGACATAGTCACATCAGTGTTTATAGCAGCTCAACTCATAATAGCTAAACTATGGAACCAGCCCTTCAACAGATGAATGGATAAAGAAAATGTGGCATATATATGTACACACACACACACACACACACACACATATATACATATACACACACACGACAGAATATTACTCAGCTGTAAAGAAGATGGAATTATGGCAGTCCTTCTTTACATGACCTGGAACGTGTGTCATGACTAGTTGTGCATGGAACTGCTGTTCCTGGACAGGGATGTGACTGGTACTTGCATTAGTCAGCTAGGCTGCAAGCCCTGGGGCTCCTCCTCTCTTCTTCAGGCAAAAAGTCTCTTAAGTTGGATAACTGTTATTTTCCAGCTCGCAAGGAGGCCAGGAATGGCTGAAGATCTCATTTAAACTCCCCATCCATTCGCGAGCACCCCTGCTGGGAGTCAGGCCCCTTCGCAAGAGGTTTTTATCAGGACGGGGCTTTTCTCCACTGCTGGCCAACTCCCTCCACCAACTTGGCTGATGGCTTCACCATTTGATCATGACCTTCAGGGGACAAAGATGTCCAGCTCCAAATCTATTTTTCTGCAAACAGGGCCTGGCGTTCTGTAGGTTATGTGGTTAATATTGATTATAAATCACATCAACTCAGGAAGGCCAGTTCACCCCTGCGCTGCCCTTCCCCAGCTGCGGAGAGTGCTTCTCCTGTCCACCTGCCTGAAATGCTGCTCTGGATATTTCTTTTTTTCAAAAACAGAGTCAACACTTCTAGTTATATTTTTTAGATTCAAAAACTGCCAGGATGGCTTCGCCGCAGGGGTGGTACTGGAGGCAAGGCACAGGACAGCTGCTGCAGCTGACAGACCCTGGGCATCTGACTGACCCGGCTCTGGGTCCCTCGGGTGACCACTCAGAGGTCCCATGAAGGAGAAGCCAGCAAGTCTGAGGGCCACCTGCTCTGCTCCGATCAATAGGCACTTGCACATATAATGTACATTCCCAACTTCCGCATGATGGGAGGAATACGGGAATGAATGAGAAGACATAATTAACAACCTTGCCTTTTGTTTTGTTTTGTTTTGTTTTGCAATTCTAGTGATGCTAAATTCAACTTTGTTCACTTGGGTTTTTAACGTACTTTAACAACGCTGATCATCGTCAGTTCTTCGGAGGCCAATCTGATGGTAGGGATATTATTCCTGAGGCTGTGGACATGGTTTCTTGCTCATTCAGCTAACTAGCATAAAAGTAAAATTGAATCCTATCAATGAAGTTTTATCTCCTCAACTCCCTTCATTCTCCACTAGAGTTAATAACAGTAGGTTTTGGTCTTTCCCCCTAAGCAGCATAAAATATATGAAATTGAAATTAACACATCTCCAGGATGATTAGGTCACAAATAGGTTTTATTAAATTTACTGGTGGGTTCGTTCCTTCTCAGGCAGATAGCGAGCGTGGTGCTGTTCTTCATTATGCACTCTGATAATGGAGGTGATTTCTTTCTCAGTAACAACTTGGAAAAAAAAAAAAGCAAAGGAAGGCGGTGTAAAATAATGAGAAGGCATGATGAGGACGTGCCACAGCGGGAATGGGGTGCTGGGGCCCAGGGACAGGGTGCAGGTGCCCAGGGACATGCCCACAGTGGGAATGGGGTGCCAAGACCCAGGGACATGTCCACAGTGGGAATGGGGTGCCAGGGCCCACGGACCCCTGTCTGGGCTCTGAGCTCTCTGCTCAGCTGCACCCATGATCTGCTTGGCTGGGTCACTGCAGTGCTGCCTGAGGGAAAAAAGAACCCTCTGATTCCCAGAACTGAGGACTCTGCTAATGTCTGTCAAGACAAGGGGCCTCGTGGGCAGAGGAGGAGGCCACTGAGAAGGAACCTGAAGGCTGTTCCGAGTGGGTGCAGTCAGGGGGAGCAGGCATTTTCTGGGACAGGGAAGGATGGTCTGGGTAGGACGTGGTGCTGAGGTAAGCAGAGATGTTCAGGAAGAGCAGAGGCCCTGCAGCCTCCCGGTGGGCCCTGGCTAGCTCGGCTGAGTTTGGGCACTCAGGCCTGGAGAGTGGAATCCGCCTGGGACAAGTGCTTCAGGTGGACACAGTGGGTCTAAGAAACAGGAAGGGACAAGAAGGTCCTGGAAGTGGGAATGGGCTCTGCGTGTTGGCCTGCTCGCTGTGGGCACCAGGCAGGGCATGGCTGTGTGCTTCACCCAGGCCTGTGTGCTGGCTTGCGTGACAGAGGCAAGGACAGTGTGGGAGAGGAGGCACGCACCATAGGGCGGCTCAGGTTTGGGAGTCTCTGAGAGAGGGGTCAGAGGTCCTGAGAGGGCATCCTCAGAACCTGGAGAGCAGGCCCATCCGCTGGCTCCGTGGCATCTTCTAGCACTACCTCGATGTGTGCCACCAAACCTCCGGCAGCCTCACCGTCCCCTGGTCCAGAGTCCATAGTGAGCTGCAACAGGACGGGGCTCCTTGGCCGTGCCTGTTTCTGAAGGCAGGATCGCTGGTGCCTGTCCTGGAGGAAGACCAAGCCGGGGATGGACAAGTGCCCACAGTCTGTTTTGAATGGGAAGCAGTTTGAGTAAAATCATGCAAGAGATTGTGGTTTAGAGCAGGGTAGTCACCTTGAGGGTCATCTGCACCAGTAACGTCAAGAGGTGGTCATGGAGATGGTGAGGGTCCAAAGGGCAGGTGGACACAGAGCTAACCTTGAACCAGCAGCTCAAGCCTCTTTCACAACTCACCACACAGGGCTGGGTCCTTCAGGAATGCTCAGGTTCAGGTCCACGTTCTTCTGCGGCCGCTGTGTTTTCGATTTGGGCACTTGTGAGGTCTACTGACTCAGCCACCCTCGGGCCAGTGCTGCTACGCCATGCTTCCCTCTGAGAAGATTCTAGGACCTAAAGCAAAGTGATCACGGAGCCTCCTGAACCTAGGCCTGTGATGACATGATCGTCACCTTCTTCACCAGTGGAATTGGGTGCTGGAGAGCTAAAGCCCTTTTCCTGCTTCCCCCACCAGGATGCTCTGAACCCCTGCCTGGAAAGACCCTTCTGAAAGTGCTCTCAGTCAGCCCAGGCCCTCCGTGCTGCTCCAGGCCCTCCACGCTGCTCCAGCTCCCCTCAATGCCTCCGGTTCTAAGCATTCTAGCCACAGAATCTTTGAGGCCCTTGCTAGACCTTTCCACACTTCAGGGGACTTGCATCTGGCTGGGTTTCCACTGGCCTCCTCCCCTGGCTCCTGGGGGGAGGTTGAAGGGCCCCTGGTTCCCGGCTGCCATGTCCTCCCTGTAAGGCAGCTGTACCAGGTGACTGGGAGGCTCTGCAGCCCACCCTGACCTGACGCCATGGGGCCTTCTCTCTGCTCATCAGGCTTGGGGGAACAGTACTGGGAAAGTAATTTGGAGTTCAAGTTCTGCAAAGCTCCCTGAAATGGACCGGCTGATGTTCACTTAAGTGCACCCACATCAACGGAAGGCACCTTGGGAGAGTCCTCAGAGGGACTAGGCCAGCTTCGCAGTCCACCTCTGCGATGGAGCAGAGTGGGGGCTCTGCACCTGATGTGGTGAGGGGCTGCCAAGGTCAACCTGAAGACCATGGAGCAACTGGAGGAGGATTAGAAACAGCTGAGCCTGAGGAATCCGGAAAGCACCAGGGGCTGTGAAACTTGGGTAAGTAAAGAGTCCCCACCCCAGAACTGAGGTTCCACTCCGAGAATGCACTTAACATGAGGTTCAAGACGCTGATTTTGCCATTTCCACTCCAAAATTGCAAAAGAAGTACAGTGTCATCTTATTAGCGGCAAAGAATGGACTTAATGTCTGTTTTAAAGTGAGAAACCTAGACGCTGTTCTAAAAGCATGAAAGGTGATCTCCTCTACCCAGAGCTCGTCCCTCAGCCACTGAGGATCAGGGCGCAGGTATTGCTCAAGTCGCTGCTCTGTGAGGCCCTCAGCAGCCTGCAGGAGCCCCTCAGTGTTCACACGGTGGGGCCGTGGACAGAGGCTGGATGACATATGGAGGACAAGGCAGGCTCGTGGGTTATTACACTCTTTTAATCACAGCCTTTACGAATATGTCCAGATTCTACAAAGGAAACCTGCCGCTGGTGCTGCCCCGATGGGTTCCCCCCAGCTCTTCCACGCTGTGACCACGCGCCTGCGGATGTGCGCCTCTGAGAAGTAACAGATGCAAACGGACCCGGGGGCGTTAAAGACCCAGCTCTCCTAGCTGTGCACGAGAAACTGAAGAGCCTTCGGCTCTGCACAGCGTCAGGTTCTGTTCTTAAGGTTTTGCAGATTTTTTTTTTTTCATAAACAATCAACACCTTTAAGCCAAAAATAAATGGTCAAAATGAAGAAATTCTCCTGGTTATGGTGTGGATGCGAGGTGTCCCCCAGAAGCTCACGTGTGCGACAGTGCAAGAAGGTTCAGAGAAGTGATTGGGTGGTGAGGGTCTCAACCCAATCAGTGAGTCAGTCCCCTGATGGGGTTAACTGAGTGGTAGCTGAAGTGGCGTGGCTGTGGGGTACACACTTTGTACCTGGAGAGTGGAGCCTCTCTCTGCTCTCCGATCATCACGTGAGCAGATTCCCTCCACCACCCTCCTCCTCCATGACGTTCAGCCTCACCTGGACCCAGGGAATGGAGCGGCTGTCTGTGGACTGAGACCTCTGGGACTGTGAGCACTTAAACAAGCTTTCCCTCCTCTACAATTGTTCTGGTTGGGTCTTTTAGCCACAGCAGCAAAAAAGCTGGCTAAAACAGCTTACCAAGGAAACATTTGTTTGACTGTTGTTTTCAAAATGAATACTTAAAATATAGAGTGTGGCTGAAGAGAAAGTCTACCACTGACTCTCATGACTGAGTAGAGCTATGAGAAAATTTCCCATGAGAAAAAACATACATTTATATTCTTTTATATATGTATAATATATATTTGATATATACTATGTAAAGTATATAAATATAAATCTACATAGCTATATAGCTTTTTTACTCATAGAGGAAGGAATAATTTTTTTTTTTTTTTGGTACCAGGAATGGGACCCAGGGGTGCTTAACCATTGAGCCATATCCCTAGCCCTTTTTTATATTTTATTTAGAAACAGGGTCTTGTTGAGTTGCTTAAAGCCTTGCCAAGTTGCAGAGGCTGGGTTTGAACTCACTATCCTCCTTCCTCAGCCTCCTCCGTTGCTGGGATTACAGGTGTGCACCACGACACCCGGCTAAAAGAGTAATCTTTCGTGAAGAGATTTTGTTAGTCCTTGTTAAGTGCTTGCAGATTTCCGTGATGTGGCCTGGGGGAAGAATTCTGGTTGTGTTTCTGATGAGGAAATCTGTGCTGACCCTGTTGGGATGAATGCCAGGCCTAGGTGGGACAGTGCCTAGAAATGTCAGAGCATCCTGGTGATGGGAACGAGCTCCTAAAGTCCTGCCTGGGAGGGAGACTGGCCTTCTGCTCCGGAGCCGCAGCTGGCCGGCTCCAGCCACCGTGAGGCATCAATCATTTCAGGGTCCCTGAGGTCTGATTTGGGTCTGCACCTGTTCCTTCACCTCCTCTGCAGCCCCTCTTCAGCAGGGCCCTGGCCCTGCACATTCTCTGAGAACCAGGTTTAAATCAACAACCACCCGAGTCTCACGGCTGGGTGTCCAGGGCTGGGGCCTACTCTGCCCGGGACTCCTCAGGCAGGCACTGTCCACCCAGCTCCATCTCCCATCTCTGCAGCCTCCTCTCTCCAGTAACCTGACCCTGCGCGGCCCTGGTGTTGGCCACCCTCTGCGCAGTGCTCTGTCCTGGGGAGGGCTGCCGGCAGGGGTCTGAACCTTGCCCCTCGTCCTCCTCCTCCTGGGTGCGTTAATGGAGCACGTGTTCACAGAGCAAGTATGGGAGCCTGGGTCACTGAGTCCACTTGCTGCTCCCACGTCTCCCTCTGCGAAGGCCCCGGGGCGGGACCTCGGGGTGGTGCGCCCCACCCCCAGGCTCACGACAGCTCCCGGCAGAGTGGCCGATTCTGGGGCCTGGCGTGGAGAAACCATTAGCAGCGTTCCTCCTCTTTCCTACTTCTAGTTGGTGAAAAGTGAAAAGTGTTCACCTTGTAAAATAACAGTTTTAGCAGGGTGATTTGATGTAACTGGTGGGTTAGTCACCTGCTTTGCACATCCACCTGGGTTTGGGTTTTGGGGGCACATCACACATCACATGCACAGGACTGAACTTTAGTTCTTCTCTAAGGAAACTCCCCTGCCCCCAGCTTCCCCTCTTTCCTGACTCTCCCTGGCAGCTCATCTTCCTGCACTGACCTTGCCCCTGCCAGGGTATGTTCTCTGTGGGAGCGGAGATGCTCTCCTAAAAGCTATAGGAATTAAGATCAAAGTTGTGGCTGTGCCTCATTGTGCCTCCGGCTTTGTTCTCACTGACGTTGGAAGAGCGTGAAGAACTTTGCGCACCTGGTTGGGCCCACGGGGAGCTGGCTGACCCCTCTGCTCCATATCTAGACAGTTCCACCTCCATTCCCACTTCTCCTGGGATCAGTCTTAGCAATGTTAGACTCCTCTCTGCTTTGGGCATGCCCAGTGCTGTTCCTTCTGTCTGAGGTCTGCCTTCCAGTCTCCAGGGCTAGGCATCCTTCAAGGTCACTCCCTGTCTACCCCACAGGTGGCTTGACCCACTCCCTAGTCCTCCCTAAACATGGTGAGTCTTCCATAGGACATTATCATGAAGCTTAATCTTACCGTTATGATGCCGTCACCACTGCGAGGTGTGTGGAGGGACTGACCGCAATGTCTGGCTCCACAACCTGATCTGTGAGTTTCCATTGAGTGACATCCACCCACAGCCTGATAACAGAGGTGCTCAGGGGTGGGTGGATGATAGTGGACCCTGCCTGGACAGGAGGGTACTTGGAACCCAAGAGGATGTAGAGCAAGCAGGGAAAATAAATACTTTAGATCATAAAGGGAAATCAAATCTAATAACATGGAAAATTAGACAAAGATAATTCCCCTTTGCCCAGTTCACTTAGATTTGCCCAAGGTCTTCAACTCTTTAATGTTTTGTGGGAATTGAAGAAGCTGCTTCTGAAGGTGTTTCAGAATTCTTTCTGAACAGTATAAGAAAACCCAAGAGCATGCTTATTAAAACCAAAGGAAACAGAACAAAATAAACAACACAAACTTCCCTTTAATAAATACATCTCCACGGGTGCTGAGTCCAGGAAAGAGGAAGCCCGGGAGCCGGCCAGTGTAGACCCGAGCTATCGGGTGCAGACCCCGGAGCGCTGGCAGGCCCGGCCTGTGCAGGGGCAGGGGTGCGGCTGTCCCCGACTGAGGTTCAGATTCTTATCACCCGCTCAACTTTGCCCTCCTTTCGTCTTGCAGAGTTTCCCCTGGGATGATGGTAAAGGGCATCTTGGGCGCCCTACCCTCATATTGAACTGTTAATTTTCGGCGGTGGACCAGGTCGATCAACACGGCCTTGGAGGACTCGCTGCGGGTGTGCGTCCCCACGCAGGTCAGCTCGGTCGGTGGTTCACTGTAGACGGGGCTTTCTGCGGTTGCCTCCCATGCTGTTCTCACACCTCATGGCATCATGAGTGTGCAGCCCGGGGAGGCTGGATTTAAGCTACTGATTAAACTGACACCTAAGCAGGAAGGCAGGGATCAGAGAAAGGCCGTCACCGGCGGACACAGGCTGGACCTGAGCCTCGCCTTCTCCCGGGCGACCCCTGGAGCACTGCCCCTCCACCGCACCTTCAAATCATGGATTGGGGAAGATTTAAGGCTTCTCTGAATAATGGGTGTTATTACAAATCTAAAATAGTTATATCAGAAAGTTTACCCACAATCATGCCAACGAGAGACTGAGACCCCCCGAACAGCCTTGGGCCTTTGATCTTCACATGCTTGTAGCAAAAAATGGAAAAGAAACGGAATGAACTGGTAGGAGAATAAATGGAAAAAACTTTAAAGACATTTTCTATTAACCTAAAAAGATAGTTCTTATCTTCTGTGTCAAAACTTATAGAATTATACTTATATACTTATGTTTTTATTTTAGCACTTGAAAGTATACTTTTTAAGATTAAAAATAATCTTTTTCTTCTGACTTCAAAAGTAGCAGGTATTTATTATAGAAATAGAGGAAGTACTTAGACAAGTGCAGAATTATCCAAGGTACTTTCCTATATATTTATTCCCACAATGGGATCATAGAGTCTATACTTTATGTTTTTCAATTAAAGTTGACACTTCCCTCCTCTTAAATCCTCTAGTGACCCTCAGATGGGTGTCTGTCATAATAGATTACAAGCTTCCCATCCTTTTTTGTATAAACAACACAGAGGATGGTCCTCGTACTCAGGGTTCTGAACACAGCCTCCACTACCCTCTAGCAAACCTGCTGAGGACGCCGTCAGCCACGCAGGAGTGTCGGAATGTGCTTACAGACCCCACTGTCCCCCACAAAGTTTGCCCTAATGGGCAGTTATAACTTCAGCAAACGAGCTTTCTCACCCGCCCTTCAACTTCAGAGCCAACGGGGATTATAAGGTCTACGATCTCCAAGAGTTTAATAGGAGAAAAATGGAAATAAGAGGTCTTCTTAAATGCTGGTGTTTTCTTTTATGAAATAATTGGCAATTTCATGTTTTATTAATCGTCTGCTTGTCATCTACCGTTTTTATGTTATGAGTGTTGACCAAAACTTGAATAAAACTCCCCGCCCCCTGCATCACAGTTCTTTATCTTCTTCTCCTCTGCATCTCGGATGCAGCCTTAACACCTGAGGAATCGTGCAGACCTTCAGCTATGGCCAACCGAAGAGTTGGTATTACCCTGTGACAATAAATACAGAATAAATAGGATTTGAGAAACTTTGTAAGACAGGTGCTGGTGGTCATCGGAAGGTGACCAGTGCAGGTGGCAGCTTTGAGAGACACGCAGTGCACGGGTGAAGCTCACGTTGGGTCCAGCTTTGTCCCTGAGACAGATCCCAGAGGCAGTGCAGGGAGACAGCCACTCAGGGGTGTGTGCAGCGAGCTCCCTGATGCAGGAGCAAGATGACTGCGATATGGTCAGCCACCCCGAAAGGAGACACAATGCTTAGGACCCCGGGTCCTGTGTAGGACTGCTCCTCTGCCCTTTGCCAGCACAGAGCTGCATATGTGCACAGTGATGGAGGCTGAGCACTGAGCAGGTCTGTCCTGGGCAGTGTCAGCACCTGCCTGGCCAGCGTGGAAGGTACCCTTGTGCTGAGACTCAAGAAAGCCAGGGCCCGGCCATGAGCAACCCCAGTGCTCCGTCCTCAGAGGAAAACAAACACCTGCACCAGTGTCGACGATGGACCCTGCACAGGCTCCTCTGCCCCATCAGAAGCACTGCCGGGTCTGGAAGAAGTGCCACCAAGAGTCAGGACAGTCAACGGAAGCAGAGCTGCCACCAAGGCGGGCAGACAAGGACTCCAGCACCACTGTAGCAAAGGTGTGAGGAGGGGATGGAATGAGGGGCAGGGGCATCAGTGGGAACGGAATCGCCCACGAGTCAGAGGAGCAGGTCAGAACCGTCAAAGCCTGCCTCTCCCCATCCACTGCTGTGACACACACCTTAGATGGGGTTGGGTTCTCAAAGGAGGCTTCTGTCAGCTCTGGAGGCTGGGAGTCAAGGCCAGGGGCTCCTCCTGGCTCTGCCCCACATGGTCGAAGGGCAAATCAGCTCCTCTGGCCACTTGCAGGGCTCAGTTCCATTCAGAAGAGAGGCCTCAGGACTTGTCACCTCCTCCTAATGCCATCACCTTAACTGTGAGACGCCAGCACTTGCTT
The DNA here is from genome assembly GCA_020662805.1 of Glaucomys volans. Classification (NCBI taxonomy): domain Eukaryota; kingdom Metazoa; phylum Chordata; class Mammalia; order Rodentia; family Sciuridae; genus Glaucomys; species Glaucomys volans. Next base: position 95,110 of record JAJEJO010053323.1, on the reverse strand, counting down.
TGGGAGAGACCCAAGCACTCAGACCACAGGGACAACATCGGACACTGAAGAGAACTCAGTGGACAGGTCTACCATCTGGTGGACACAGGAAACCAGAAGGAGCAAGCGCAAAGCAGACCAGTGTTAGATACCCACACAGAAGCACCAAGAGAGACAGGAAGAGACGGAGCCTGAGTGGTGGGAGGTGGGGAGACAGTCTGGCACACCTGTGTGCGGGCAGCGTGTGTGTGCCAGTGATTAGCAAACGGATTCCAAAACATGCCCGAACATGAAAAGTGCCCAGGAGTGTCATGGTGCTCTTGCAGATAAGGGAGGAGAACTTTCTGGTCAGGTCAGGGATGACCGGGCACCGGGCACTTTGATGATACAGTTCTGGACAAACTCAGAGGAGGAGGCCAGCGAAATTGTCACACGGGGAGATGAGGACAGACCCACATGCATGGCTGGCCGCTGCATACACGGCACTGTGGACAGTGGGCACCTGCAGTGCTTGGGACTTTCTTCCTGGGGATGGTCTCTCCTGAGTCAGGGCCTCACACCACTTCCGCAGGACACACGGCGTCTCCTTTCTGGAGCACTGACCGTGACCTTCAGTGCTCGCTGCAGGGCAGATCCTGCACTGCAGTCGAGAGAGGGACTGCCCAGGATTCCCACCCACCCCTCCTCATCTGGTCCCCGCAAAAGGCCATTTCCAGAGGACATGAATGAGTCTCCACGCAAGCACCCAGCTCCCCCCGGAGTCCACACAGGCCTTGTGGGGAGCTCGCCTGCTGTCCGCGGTCAGTCTGTGCGGGAGGGAGCATGATGCCGATGGAAACGGCTGGAGGTACTTTTCCTTCCTGGGGACAGGCGCATGGTCACGGTGGAGTCGATGACACAGCCTCCTGAAACTGCGATTCGAGTCTGGAAGCACAGCTAGCTGGAGCTGCTCTCCGCAGGGCCCGCGTGGCCCACGGCCTCCTGCCTCAGGCTGTGACTGTGGCTTCTGCATTCCAGGCTGAGCAAGGGCTGCGCAGCTTTTGGGCCAGCTTCCCAGCATCTTGACGCTCAGGTCCCTGCGTGTGGGTGACCCTCTGCTTGCCGACCAATCCTAAGTGACAGATCCCCAGAGCCCATGGGGCAGTCAAGGCTGTGAGCCATCACGGAGGCAGGGGAGTTATCTGAGGACAGTTGTACTTTACACACACTTTCTAGTAAGTTTTAAAAACTCAAATTTGCATGTGTTTTCTGTATCTGTCAATAGAAGTAAGACTTCAGCTTAGGGTTGTTTGAACTAAGTGGTGTTGATTAACCTGCGTGTGGGAACAACACATAGTTTAGGAAGCAGAGGAGCCGCGTCTCCAGATCCACACTTCAGCACATTTCTATTAAACACACCATGTGTAAAATTGAGGGGTATATTGTTTCCCCTTTTGAAACTGGACCTGTGTTTAGTTTCTCTGTTAACCTGATCCTTGTATTTTTTCCATAATAGCTCAAAAATTTCAGAAAATCTGTCATTGTAATTATACCTTTGAAACAAAGAAGAAAAGAGAACAGAAAACAACAACAACAACAAAAATGACTTCCAATACATTTCCCTGGAAATCACCTCCAATGGCTAAGGACTTAGCCTCCCTTCAACGTGCGGTCCTGGCTCTGCCGTTCCTAAAGTGCCCACGGCGGCCGTGGTAGACAGAGCGTCTGTCCAGTTAAGTGTCGCACAGGAACACCCAGCTGCCCTCCGCTCCAGGACCAGCCTTCCCACCCCTTCTCTGCCCCAGCTGCACGTGTTTCTTAGACCCTCTGTTAACTTGAGCCTTTTGTGATGAGCGGAGCTCATTCCTCCTCTAGTGAGCGCCCTTGGGTACAAGGACATCTTCAAGGTAACGAAGGTCGCCCAGAGCCTACACGCGCGGGCTCTGGGCAGGGCTGGCGAGTGCATCCTGTCTGTGACGGATCCTGTGGCGGGAGGCCGATCCTGATTGTTCCGTGAGAGAGGAAGTAGGACTGCGGGCTGTTTGCTAGAAGATCACATGGGTTCTAGGCTCACCAACGGAACGTGGATGGAAATTAGTGCTGTTTTATTTTATGCTTTTATTAAGCCACATTTCATCAATAAGTGGTTTTCTTATTCTGAATTTCATGTTTTAGCAATCTGTAGTGTCAGAATTATTTTCCTTAGGAATGTGGACATGGGTACTTTTATTAAATATGAAACACAATTTTAGCCCATTTAGAAAAGCTTCTGTTTGGACGGTAACAGCATTTCATACTATTAGTGTATTTTTCATGCTCTCAAGCAGTGACTGAATAAAGTACATCGCAATTTTAGGTCCTGATTGAGTTTTACAAAATATGGTCCTTTTTGGAAATAGTTAAACCAAGCCTGGACCTAACTCAATGTGGAGATCTCCACTGCTTATATGTCTTCCTTGAATAATTTGATGCACTATTCCCTCATGCTCTTGGATGGAACATTAAGAATATTCCTCAAAGGAATCAAAATAAAATTGTACATCTTTTGGGGTCACTCTGGAGTACCAAGAATGTGCATCCTTTGGGTAGCCTGCTATTAAGTAGCTAGCTAATCTAGGGCAGAATCATGAGAAAAAACTCTCTCACCTATGGTTGCGATAGTCACTGAAATACAGCTAGATAACCCCCATGCTTGACGTATTCTGCCCAACTAAATCTCAATTGTAATTTGTTCAAGTAAGACTTTAGCAGAGATAGAAATTTAAAAATATAAAGGAGAGAGATGCTTCCAAAGAGGAGCCGTTGCGGGAATCTCTCAGGGAGAGGTAGGAGTCAGGGCTTCCACAGGGAGCAGCAGATCCCGCACTGGCCCCGCGGATCTGCATCCCAAGGTGGAGCCCTGGGCAGCAGCTTTACGTACCCCATCAGCCCTGCCGCCCCACGGTCAGCTCCTCCGTCTCCCCGTACCCTACCATGCACCGCGTGGGGTGTCCTGCACCATAGAATCACCACCGGGCTGCCACAGCCAGGGTGGAGCCAGGCAGAGCCGCGCGTGGGCACTGTGTGCGGCTCCTCCGTGCCTGGGAGCACACGTGCACACAGTCACTGAGTGTGCAAAGTGGCTTTCTCTTTGTCCTGGGAGAGTCCCTAGACAGAGCTACCTATTTTATTTGAGGCTTCGTAGTAGCTGGTAACTTAAATAGGGAAGCGTTCTGTCTTCCCTAGAGATGACTGAACTAACCATGTGGAATGGGGGTGTGCAGGTGAGGAGGCCCTGCCTCAGGGGTGAAGCTCTGCCTCCAGCCTGCTCAGCACATTCTTCCCGCCTTGCCCACTTTTGAGACACAGCTTCTCTAGGTCTCTGTTGGACCAACGTTGCTTCAGTGAAGTTTTCATCTGGATCATGTGATAACTGAATGAAGAAAGGACAAATATTCTTAAAGAATAATAACACATGAAAATATACCTGATAAAAGCACAAGGCCTACATTCATATTCTACTTTTCTTTATTACACCATTTATCTCTACATCTTGATAAAATAATTCTGAAAATCCAACTTGTAATCCTAAAATGTTACATACTCATATAGAGTAGGGGATCGTAGTGCCTCTGTGTGTGTGTTCGCCTCTGTCTAGGGTGTCAGTAAAAATGGAAGGAAGGAAGGAAGAAAGAAGGAAAACAAAATCTACCTCTAACTTGCAAAAGTGGCCTTGCCTACCAGTGTCTTGGCCTTCTGAGTCATGAGGACAAGGACACTCTACTGTTCTAGCATGTGGCTGATTTGGGAAGATCATGTTCCACTGTGGTGGCTTCCTGGGGTCTGACGGAGTGTCCAACCAGCATTTCTGGGAAGGTGCACTGGTGCTCGCCTTGGTGAAGGAGAGCGGGTATATGATGGAATGTGTGATCATGACGTCACACACCCACCTGCGTCTGTGCAAAATGACCAGGCCTTCGACCCTCAGGCTAGTGTCCCACTATCGTAGGGGTGGGATTCTCTTATTCCTAAATGAGAATTTAAGGGTTTCTATTTTCAAAAAAAAAAAACGAGAAGAGCTTTCCTGAACATGGGAGTGACAGCAAAGCATATCATGAGCACAAGGTTTTTACCCAAGAAAAACAAAAATAAATCTCTGGGGAAAAAAAGAGAGTAAAAGCAAGAGTTAAAAGTAGGTTAGAGTCCACCTAAATGCACGGAGAGGTGGTGTTTAGTGTCCCAGTCCTGCAACCATGAGGACTCAGGGTTGCGGGAACCTGGTTACCATGCAGCCTTCTATCCAAGGATCTGGCTGCTAACCTGGAAATCCATGTCACACTCTTATTCAAGAAGAGCCTGGCTCTGGCTGGGGCCACCTCCCCCAGTGGCCATTAGGCACACTGGGAGAGGAAGTGGGTCTGTGGTTGCCTGAGCCAACAGAGTGTGGAGTGTGGGGACAGTCACAGCGTGCCTCTGGCTCCTTGTTTCCCTGTGGCTCGGTCCCCTGACAACCCTTCCTATTTGCCCATTAGCTGTGCAAGGGTGGACACCCGAGGAAAAGGCAGATTCTTAACTGACATCCTCTTCACAGGGTTGGGACATCGGGTGTGAGGAAAAGAGACTTGACTTGGAAGGAGCATCCATTGGTGAGCGTCTTGCACAGGTCAAGGGATAGCCACGTTGAATACAATGCCTGGGACGAACGCTCAGTGACACCTTTCTCTCGGCTTCACAGCATTCAGGGAATTGAAAACCTAAGACCCAGTTCAAGCTGATGCATCTTGGAAGGCAGATGTCACCCTGATGGCCTGCAGCTTGTCCCTCAAGATCATCAAGCAGGACAGCCATGGACCTGACAGAAGGTTGGACATCCTGGGTTTTATCACAGGAACCTGCATCTCCTGCAAGACTAGCTGGGAAATACTGCCTTTGTGTGTTATTCATGTTTACCACAAAAACCCATGTGATGCATGAACTTGGTCCAAAAACAAGCCTGTGTCACTCGTGGTGGGTGCTGCATTTAGGTGGATTCCAACCTCCTTTTAACCTTGCTTTTGCTCACTGTGTACACATTTTACATAGACAGCTTCTGTTATGGCTTGGATGACAGGTGTCCCCCCAGAAGCTCACGTGTGAGACCAGGCAGGGAGGTTCAGGGGAGAAATGATTGGGTTTTGAGAGTCTTAACCCAATCAGTGAACCAATCCCTGATGGGACTAACTGAAGTGGTAGGTGTGGCTGGAGGAGGTGGGAATTGGGGCCTGGCTACAGGGTACATATTTTGTATTTGGAGAGTGGAGACTCTCTCTGCTTCCTGATGATGTGAGCTGCTTCCCTCTGCCACACTCTTCCCCCATGATGTTCAGCCTCACCTGGAGCCCCGAGGAATGGAGCCAGTCTTCTATGGACTAGGACTTCTCAAACCGGGAGCCCTCAAATCAGCCCTTCCTCCTCTGTAATTGTGCCGTCAGATCATTTAGTCACAGCAGTGAAATAGCTGACTAAAATAGTTTCTGTTCCTTTTTGGGGGAAATGTTCATGATATAGATCAAACAAATATCCTGGAACTTAATTTCTTAAAAATGGAATTAAAAATAAAATTATTTATGTTCTTTTTTACTACAAAAATATGGCAAACACTAAGCAGTACTTAATATTTTATATTGCTTTTTACCTTTAGTGTAGAATTATCATAATGTGGACTTATATGCAGTGATAAAAAGAAATCTTTAAATTTTAATAAGATAAAACACACTGAGCTATTATTATTAATGCATTTGTTCATAATAATTTATGAACATATATGCATTTATGTTATTATTAATATATCAATATATTTATTAATGGATTAATATTAAACTAAAAATAGTATGTATATATATTTTGATTTAAAAATCTACTCTGAAAATATATTTTACATGAAAAGAGAAGATATACCCTAAAGTGTTTATACTTTTTGGCAGAGAGAATATGAGTAAAATTAATATTCATCTTAAAATATTCTATATCTCTAAATTTTCAACAATGGACACATAAAAAATTAATGTTCTGAGAACAAGCACAAGACATTAATTTGATTTTCTCTTCTTGTTGCTAATGAACTTGCATGTGAGAGATTTTGGAGTTCCATGCTTGCTCCTGTAGCATGCTTGTGAACTTGAGGTTTTGTTTCTAGGAATAGAGTGGAATAAAAGGAGATTTAAATATTTTTGTTGGGGAAGTCAGAAATGGATAGTTGCAGTCCCTGGCTCTCACGTTCAGTATAACACCAGCATACCTCTTATCAAGACCAGTCAACTCAGATGTGGAGAATATTGGACAGAATGGAAGGCACAGAGACAGACACACACACCCACAGCCGTCTGACGCTAGCCAATTAATAAGTAGGCAAAAGTGTGCCAGCATATAAATTGATAAAAGAGAGCCTTCTTAACAATTGCTGCTGCGAAAACTGAAAAGCCATTTGCAGAAGAAGGAAACTTGACTCCTCTCTCATGCTGCAGGGAAGTCAACTCGAAATGGATCAATGACCCAGGAATTAGACCAGAAACTCTGCACCTGCTTGAAGACGTAGACCCAGCATCCCAGCACGTTGGCTCAGTAACTGACTTCTTGACAAGGCTCTTGAAGTGCAAGAAGTAGAACCAAAAATCAATAGTGGGATGTCATCAAATTAAAAAGCTTCTGCACAGCAAAGGAGTGATTAAGAGTGTGAAGAGAGATCCTATGGAATGGGAGAAGATCTCTGATACCTGTTCCTCTGTGTTTTAGTCAGCTATTTCGCTGCTGTGACTAAATGACCCGACTAGCACAACTGTAGAGGAGGAAAAGTTTATTTGAGGGCTCACGGTTTCAGAAGTCTTAGTCCATAGAAGGCCGGCTACATTCCTTGGGGCTCAAGGTAAGGCTGAACATCATGGCAGGAAGGGGTGGTAGAGGGAAGCAGTTTACATCATGGTGATCAGGAAGCAGAGAGAGATTCCACTCGCCAGATACAAATATATATATATACAAATCTATCTGTCTGTCTGTCTGTCTATCTATGTTTCTATCTACGTATCTATGTATCTATCTGTCTCCCAAAGCCATGCCCCAATTCCCACCTCTTCCAGTTACACCCTACCTGCCTCCAGTTTCCACTAGGTTCATCCCATCAGGGATCAATTCACTGATTCAAAACCCAGTCACTTCTCCTCTGAGCCTTGTCTCACATGTGAGCTTTTAGGGTACACCACACAATCAAACCATAACACTCAGCACGTTAATACCTAGCATATATACATAAATCAAGAACAAAAAAAAAGCATTAATCAATGGGCAAAAGAACTGAACAGAGATTTCTCAAAAGAAAACATAAAAGTGACCAACAAATAGATGAAAAAATGTGCAACATCTCTAGCAATTAGAGAAATGCAAATTAAAACTACATTGAGATTTCATCTCATTCCAGCCAGAATGGCAATAATCAAGAATACAGATAATAATAAATGTTGGCAAGATTGTGGGGGAAAAGATTCACTCATACATTGTTAGTGAGACCACTCTGGAAAGCAGTATGGAGATTCTCAAAAAACTTGGAATGGCGCCACCCTTTGGCCCAATTATTCTGCTCTTCCATATTTTTCCAAAAGATTTAAAATCAGCATATTGCAGTGACACAACCACATGAATGTTTATATCAGCATTAATTCCAATAGCCAAGCTGTGGAATCACCCTGGGTGTCTGTCACAGATGAATGGATAAAGTAAATGTGGTATGCATTCCCAATGGAGTATTATTCTGCCATGAAGAAGAACAACTCTGAGGCACGTGCTGGTGAGTAGATGAAGCTGAGGACTACCATGTTAAGTGAAATAAGCCAGACCCAGGAAGTCAACGGTCTAATGTTTCACAGATATGTGGAAGCTAATCCAATGCAGGGAGAAGAAGAGAAAAAGTGGAGGAGGGGGAAAGCAGAAGAAGAGGGAGGGGCAGAAGGAGAAGAAGGGAAACATAATAGGGGGCAGATTCCATTAAAGAAGAAAGATAAGTGGAGTAGATGGAGGGGAAGGAAGGGCAGGGAGGAGGGATCCAGGTAGGGGAAGACAGTGAAAGGAACCCGACCTAACCTTCCTAGGTGCATGAACAAACGTACCACAGCGAATGTCACCGTCATGCACAGTCACAGTGAGGACATGCCACCTCCAGAAATACACTGCAAACCAGAGGAGCGCCAGTCTGTGAGAAGAATGTGCCGTCACATAGAAGAAGCCGCCACACCTTGGCGGGATGCTCGCGTCCTGGGACAAGAACCATGACTCAGTAGAAACTAAGAACCTCATCAGGAGGACCCCAAGGACACGGTAGGCAAGCATCCCCTGCTGCTACAGCCACCGCCATCCACAGAGCCTTTGGGGTCGCCGTGTGGGGGCTCCTGTGCTCACGGTTTGAGTCAGAGCCACGGACGTGTTCTTCCACCTACTCCAACACAACAAGCGAGTTAAATGAGTGAAATTCAAAATATTTGCATCCCTGTCTTCTGTGCAGCTCTTGAACATGCTGTGTGAGCCTACCAAGTGGACACCCCGCTTTTCAAGATCATGGGTATTGACAAAGGCAAACAAAAACCCAAGATGTACAGCAATGAACAAGTGGGATTTAAGGTCAAAAACACAATCCCTTTATATTAACAGCCCCAAAGTGAAATGCATCAACATAAATCCAGCAAAAATGTAAAGAAGAGATATGAAGAAAACTATCAACTGATGACAGAAACCAGTGAGGGCTATGTTCGTGGCCAGAGAGACTCCTCACTTCAGATGTCCGTTTTTCCCAGATTGATGTAGAGATTGAACACAGTCGTGGCCAAAATCACAGAAGTTATTTTGTGACTCTCAATAATTTGATGCTGGCGTGTACGTGGAGAATCAGGAATGGCTAACAGGACGTCAAGGGGAAGAGCAAAGCTGGAGGACAGACGCTGAGTTCAAGACGTCCTGTGAAGCTGCTGTGGACCAGCCAGGCGTGGAGATGTGCGCTCTGATCCCAGAGACTCAGGAGGCTGAGGCCGGAGGCTCACGAGTTCCAGACCAGCCCAGGCAACTCAGCAAGAGCATCTCAAAATATAATCAAAAGGGCTGGGGATGTGGTTCTGTAGAAGAGCAGCCTGGGTTCATCCCCAGGGCCAAACACACACACACACACTCACACACACACACACACACACACACAGACACACACACACACATGACAGAGTAAGCAGGGCAGTAAGATACTGGTGAAAGAAGAGACAACCAGATGAAGGCAGCAGAATAGGGAGGCAGAAGCAAACCCAGGTAGTCATGATCAGCTGATCTCTGACAGAGGGTCATCCAAGGTGACCGAGGTGAGGGCAGTGTCGTCAAGGAATGGTGCTGAAACCCGCCGTGAACCCTGACTCCAGACGCAGACCTGGGCCCACACACGCTCTGCAGAGGTGAACTCCACGTGGATCCAGACCTAAATGTGGAACACGGAACTGCAGAGCTGCTTGGAGACAGCAGCGGAAAACTGAAACGGCCTTGGGTTTGGCAATGAGGTTTTAGATGGGTCATCAAAAGCATGGTACGTGGAATGAAGAATTAGTAGGTGGGACTTCATTAAAGTAAAGAATTTCCGCTCTGTGCCTGGCAAGGCCAAGAGCATGAAAAGAAGGGGCACAGACTCGGAGAAATATTTCAAAAGACATTTTTGGCATCTTTTCAGAATATGAAAATGTGAGATGGGTCCCTACATGGCACGACAACCAGGGAATGCTCATTAATTGGAGGGGTCCCATACGCACCCCCACAGGGCCACGTCAGCCCACGGAACACTCCGCACACTGTCCGGGATGTGCAGCAAGGACCTGGCCGTTGCTGGCGAGAACACCAAGGAGCACAGCCCCTCTGAAAGACAGCAAGGCCACTTCCTGCAAACGCTGTCTCCACTCAGCAGCTCTTCTTGGTGCTCGTCCAAAGGAGCAGAAAACGTCTGTCCACGTGAAAACCTGCACGTAAATGTTCACAGCAAACCTGGATGCAGAAGGATGCCCCTCAGTGTGTGAGGGGCTGAGCAACCTGCGTCCACCCAGGCTGGAGTGCTACTCAGATCTAAGAACCAGTGAGCCCTCAAGCCTGGAGAAGGCACGAAGGAACCGTAGGCACACACTGCCAAGTGAGAGGCCAATCTGAAAAGGTGATGACAAGTCACGTCATTCCAACTGCAGGCTTCCTGGGAAAGCAGAACACGAAGACGGAAGAAGGATCCGGTTCCCAGGGCTGGGGAGGGAGGGGGCAGAGGCCAGCACCAGGGCATTGTGGGCAGAGGCCAGCACCAGGGCATTGTGGGCAGGAACTGCTCTTACAAAGCAGCCAAGGGGGCCCCGCCAACACCCCTTCCTCCAATCGGGGGTCCTAGGAGCCCCAGTGTAACCAGGACTCCAGGTGAGGGTGACTTGTCATTGTGGGCTCATGGATGGTGACACGTCCCACCCAGGGGAGGGTTTGAGGTTGTGCCGCGGGGGCACAGGGGTGCATGGGAGTCAAGGGAGCTTCCACTCACCGTGGCTCTAAACCTACCATTGCTCTACACGTTTAGTCAGGAAATAACCAACACCCCACATCAGTCTCCTGCGTTCTGGAGGTTGGACCTGGCAGACGCTTGCTGCAGAGCAGGGAAGGGGCCAGGGCTGGTGGCCCTCAGGACCCTGTCACAGGATCAGGCAACTCCTCCACAGAACTCTCCCAACACATTGCAGTGAATGCAGGAAATGAAGACCTTGCCAGGAAAGGAGAGAGAGATGTGCATTGTGGGTGAGAACAGAAGTCAGCTATTCAAGAAGCGTCGCGTCCTGCATTTGACTTCCTGGTCCTCATTTCCTCAGCCGTCGCCATGGCGCTTCCTCCTCACAGGGCTTCTGAGGATTCAGTGGGAGGGAGCAGTGTTTGGAAATGCACCTGCTCCCGCTCCGCACCCAGGAGTTGTTCACTCCTGTAACCCCACAGGTCCAGGCTGGGGGAGAGACGTCCAGAACTGGAGGACTTCAGCCTGGGAGGAGCTGAGAGGGTGGGGGCACGCGACCACATAGAAAGCCAGATGTGGGAGGATGCACGTGGGTGAGTGGTGGCCTGGAAAGGGGAGTGTGGATGGCAACGGCCACCTGGGGTTGGAACACGACAGAGCCAGAGGAGGTGGGGTGGGGGAACGTGCTCCAGAGTGACCACAGAATAGCATGCCCTGGACTGACGTGGGACTCAGGGGAATGTGGGCAGTGAGGCCACAGCTTTGGTTCTGGGCTCCACAGAACTCTGCTGTCCCTAGGAAGGGTTTTCCAAATCATCCCTGGACTAGAGACACAGCCACACTCTCTGGTGACTGCCCCTGGTGGAAGGTCCCAGAGCCCGCAGCTCTAACTTGAGTGGACAGACCCCTGTCCACCACCACATGGCACACTCAGGGGAAGTGAGAACAGCCTGGTGTGGATTGCCCCATGCTGTGGGTCCAACCCTAGCAGCTCCCTCCTCCCCCACTAGCTTAGAGTCGGCCTAAGTTACCAAGAGGCTGTGGAAAGACAAAGCCTCCCGGTCCCAACACACCTGGGCAGTGCGGCCAGGCAGCGTCACCGCAAGCCTGAGCAGGTGCTTTGGCTCAGCACCTGGTGAAGAAGGATGCCAGCAGGCAGCGGCTGCACACCCAGGGCCACACTGACGGCAGCCACGAGGGTCTACGGACCCCGGCTGTAAGTGGCAGAATTTTCTGCAGTGGACTTACTTGTCATTGAAGCCCCAGGAAAGTGGGTTACCAACAGCTTGAGATGAAGGATTTGCTCCTCTAGCGACTCAGGTGGATCCAGATCAGCATCCTGTGTGGATGGTGGGCGTGGGGAGACTCGCGGCCTTTCATGTCCGAACCTCACTGCCGAGGGCAGGTCTTTTGCTGGCTCCAGAGTCAGGGTGGAAGACGGGCTCCCCTGTCTGCTCACGTAAGACCGCGGGAAAAGCACCTTCCATACCTTTCATTTTGCTCCTGCACGGCGACACTTCTGACACCTTTAAAATTAAAATTGAAATATTTTCAGATGTGGGATGTCATTGGACCATATGTTTCATTTGGATCAAACGTTACCTTCCACTGGGGAAAAGTGCTTTCAGAATTTTCAGTCCTGACCCTGGGTTGGATTAGAGTTGACAGGAATCAGTCGTCTTCAAACAATTGACTTCATTCAAAACAAGTTTTGGACAGTTCGGGGACCTGGCAGGTTGTACTCCACTAGCAAATTAAAGTTGGACATTTTTGTCCCTCCAAACAGCGCTTTTATTCAGGAAAACAGGATACTGCCGTCACCGCCACGACTCCACGTCCTCCAGAGTCCCAGCCTTTGAGAGTGACTGCCATCTTAAGTGTCCACCCAAGGCTGAGTGAGAAAGGCTCGGTCATCAGCCTTGGCACCACTGGGTGTGGTGGAGCCTTCAGGAGTTGGTGCCCAGATGGAGGAAGCTAGGTCATTGGGGTCTGCTTCTGAGGGGGTTATTAGGACCCTGGCCTCATTCCCTGGCCTCTTTTCATTTCCTGGCCAACAGGAAACTTTGCTCCACCATGCCCTCCCTGCCAGGACGTTCTGCCTCACAGCTGAATCAACAAGTCGTGGACTGAAACCTCAGGAACTGAGCTAAAATTAAATCATTCCTCCTTTAAAGTTGATTTTCTCAGGTATTTTGTCACAGCAATGGAAAACTGACTGACACAGGCAAATGCCTAAAATGAACTCTACACTGCTGGTTGCATGATAGTATTTTAGTATGTTTAGATTTCCATTTAAAAATGCCATAGAGTGAGTGTGTTTAACAATAGACACCTATTTTCTTATAGTTCTAGAAGGTGGAAGTCTGAGATGGGGGTACCAGACGAGGGCTTTCTTCCTGGCTCACACCGGATCACCTTCTGCTGGGTGACTGTGTAATGGAGAGAAAGAAAGAGCTGTCTGGTCTCTTCTCGTGAGGACACTAATCCCATCAGAAGGGCCAACCCTTATGGTCTCATCTAACCCCAGGCTCATCAAACCCACGTCCTCCCGTGGAGCATGCATTCACCCCCACCCAGAGGCTCCAAATGTTTTAACTTGTTCCAACGTCAACTCTAAACAGTAAAGTCCTAGGGTCATCCAGACATCTAAATCCTGTGTGGGTAAGACCCGAGGGACAATGCCTCTGCCGGAAGCTTTCTGCCCTGCAGTGAACCTGCACAAACCGGCAAACCGTGTGCTTCCAAAACACAATGGCCACCTTTGAAACTTACCCACCCAGGCCTGCTGACCTCTGAATGACCTTGGTGGCCCCTTGGTCCTCTTTCTGAACAGCAGCTCACATCGGCAGCCGAATAGGCTTGTGGTCTCATCCGGCCGACCCAAGAAGTCCAGCAGCGTCCTTTCACTCCACTCCACGTCCCTCCACGCCATTCGGCCCGGCAGCCACAGCCCGCCAAAGCCTTCTGAGGAAGCCCTGTATCAGGAGGCAATCCTTTCATAACCCCCGTGTCCTCTGCAGAGCACCATCTCTTATTTTTTGTGATATGGATAGCTTGAGAATTTTCTGAATTTTAAAATTCTGGTTCATTTTTGGCTTAAACATACATTCTCCAGTTTGTCTTTCTTCTGCACATTATTGAAATTTGTTGGTAGAAATGAGCCTGCCCCTTAGCACAGGGTTAGGCAGCTCTTTGGCTAGACGCCGGCTCTGCCTTCCACAGGCCGAGACAGGAGCACAGCTTGCTCGGTTCCTGGAACCCCATAACAAGGCCGGCCTTTCCTTGGGCTTCCAACAGCATGTCCCGAATTCCATCAGAGTGTCCGCAGAATCACCGCAGCAGCCCACACCCAGGATGCACCTCAAGGCTCTTGCAGAGGCTCCTTCTTACCCAGTTCCTGCACCACCTCCACGTCCAGGCTTTGGACGCGGGAGCACGTTGCCGCTCACTGATGAAGTGTGCATCAGTCAGCTCTGACTGCCATCACAGACACCAGGGAGGGGGCCGGCGAAGCAGCAGAAACTTGTTTTCTCAAGATTTACACCTGGAAGCCTCAGATCAGGGTGTGGGATGGGATGGGTTCTGGCGTAGGACCTTCCTGGTTTGTGAAAGGGCATCATTTCCCCACGTCCTCCGTGGAAGAGGGACCCTCCTGTGACTAAGTTGCTATGAGGACGCGGTTGCCATCAGGAAGGCCCCTCATCACTTCAGCTATGCTAACTGAACATCATCAGAGGTGCCCTCTTGCAATACCATCACGTGGAGTTAGGGTGGAGCACATAAATGGGGGTGGGAGGCTTCACGCAGCCCTCAGCGGGCAGGAAAGTTCCTCACCCATCAAGCAAGCAGATCCTCTGAGATCTTTCTGGATGCTTTCTTTAACTGTCCCTAATTTACTGTGGGTATAAAGTCTCAACAGTGTGACTAGATCTTTACAAAGTGCTTTCCTTGTGTGAAAAGCTGAGCACACAGACAAGCATATCTAAAGCACCTTGAATCAGAATCTGAGCTGAAAGCGCCCAGATTAAAAATAAATGTTACAAACAGTGCATAATAATTGCTAGCCCTGTGTCATCAATATTCCAGCACAGGATGGCTCCCAGTCTGGAGGGACTGAAGCAAATGATGCACGAGAAATGGGCACTTTAGGAAGAAATCATATAAAACACACTTAAGTCATTCCATTGGACATTTCCCTCCCATTGAGCACGTAAGTGGTCACTCGTCACTTTGCAGTGCCACGGCACACGTGCAGGCTGCCCGAGTTATAAAGAATAAAGGTTTCCTTGGCTCATAGTGTTGGGGTCCGAGAGACTAAGATTAGGTGGCCACAGTCAGCCCCAGCCTCTGGGGAGGGCCTCAGGGCAGATAACCATGGGGCAGGGGATCCTATAAGAGCCACCACATGGTGAGAAAAGCAGCCAGAGACTTGGGGGTCAGACCTGCTCTCTGATAACTACCTGCTCCTTCAGCTGCTGACTGGGATCCACTGGAGTCAGGGTCTTCAAAAGGCAGTGCCCCCAAGGACCCCAAGGACCCCCTCCTAAGGGTCCCACCTCCACAAGGGGGCCAGGCTTTCAGCACATGAACCCTAGCACACCCAACAGCAAGTGTAAGGAGCTCAAAATCTCTAAGTGTGCACAGCTCCCGTGTCGGCCTTGACAGTGGGGTAGCGATATTACCTGTTCCCAGGAACTCCCATTCCAGTTAGCTCATGGAGTTTGGTGTCCGCGAGGAGCAGCACAAACACCACAGAGCTGGATTTCCATGATTCAGGCCTGAGAGGAGCATAGTTAGACCTTACCCTGCCACCTGGGCTTTGGGAAGGAGGAAGGGTCCACCTCCAACTTATCTGGATTAAATACTAGAAACCGAGAAACAATTCTAGGTAGTATTATTAAAACCATTATTATATATTTGTATTAAATTATAACATAATCAATTAAAAGATGTATTTTAATTTAATTACAGTATCATTACTTACTACTAAAAATAACATTTATTCATATTAAAAATAGCAAGCCAAACAGGATTGCCACCACCTTTGTTCCCAGTAGCACTGCCTGCCTCACCCAGGGAGCAGAGTGGCAGACAGAGCCGCAGGGAAGGGTTGTAGGGCTCCTGGGTGTCTCCTGGGACCTCCTGGGTCTCATGCCTGTGTGGAGTGGCTTCTCTGGTCCTTCACGATCCCATCTGCAGCTGGCCACCTAATGGGGCACAGCTCCTCTTTCTCCACGTCCTTGTCCTGACGTCCTCGCAGCCGGCTGCTGTGTCCTCCAGGAAGGAGCCCCCTCTTGGGCAGTAGCCCAGCCCCTCCTGCTCCCCCTCCAGTGGAGCCTTCTGCATTCTCTTCCAGAACATTCCACCAGTGGGAGCATGTGCTGCTGCCACGGCCAGGCTCAGCATTTCCATTTGACATGGTCCCCGTTGGAGGCCCTCTCCTGCCCTGCTGCGAGACCCTTGCCGTTGTGGGGGCAAGGTGTCTGGGGCTGTGTGCCAGGAGGTGATCCCTCTCCTCCACTCCTGATCTGAACTTCTGCCCCAGAAAATTCACTACTGGCGATGTTCAGGCACACTGGCTGGGAGGTTTCCTGCGTGCGTGTGCTCAGTGACACGACCTACGTGTTTGGGGAGAAATAAGGACACAAGAGCTGCCTTCCGTTCTCCCCGGGGTCAGGCAAACTCTGCCTCACACTATGAATTCGCTTGCATCTTCCCACGTCATTTTTAATGGCTTTATATTTTATACGCGTATTCGGTAAAGATTTGGAGCATCGATGTTATTTCCATCATGAATAATCTCACTGCTATGACGGTTTCTGCCTACTCCTACGTTCTCAGCAGTTACATCATGACAGATGGACCTCACTGGTACTTTATCTTGTGACTATATGGCTCTTACTTACCCTACCCCCAAAGTGAGTGTGAAATTATTTTATATTTTCTTGTTTTCTCAATAAAATACAGATGTAATATTTCTATAAAATAGGTAAAATGGAATTGAAAAGTTATAGGTAAGGAACTGCTAACTTTAATGGAGAATGCCAGGGTATCTCCTCAGTGGTTGGGTCTTCGGGCGCTGCACCATTGCTGGGTAGCCAATGACTGTTGATCAGTGGGGACCTTGGCCCTCCCACACTCGGCCTGTGTCCATGCCTTTGCAGATGGGCAGCTGCTTCTCAGCCCCTGGCTGGGCATGCGTGGGCTTGGCCTAGCTCACCCATCTTGATGCTGGGTCCAGGGTTGCCTGGATGTGATGCCGTTCTGAGCCTCAGAGGAGCAGAGGGTCAAGTAGGACTGGACGCCCACTGTCCAGTGACCAGCCAAGACACAAGGACAGGCACAGTATCAGTAGACTGGAATGGAGTACGCAGTAGCGATTCTAACAGGGTTGGTAGAAGATCCCATGTGCCTGGTGGACCCGGGGCCTCTGCTCCCAGCCACAGCAGCCTGGGTGCTCACTCTGCCCCTTTGCAGGAGAACTGTGGTCACGGTGCCCAGGGTCGCTCCTGCAGTGAGACCTCCTTTCCCACCCACGCTCCTCGTGCTTTATTTTCTGCAGATTTCCTATGACGGGTCTTGCGCGTTTGCCCTTCTGCGTGCTCCTGCTCTTGGTGGGAGGGGAATTTCTCCTGGCGTCTCATCTCCCCCGTCGCTTCCTTGACTTTCAATGTCAATGTCACTAAGGCTTCTCGTCACGGCACCTTTTCATGCTGATAGAGTTGTAAGTTCCGTCTAATGCTTTGCACTTTCCCTTTGGGGCTGATTTCAGGACCTCGCACCCTCATGACTGAGGGGTGGTTTCTCGTGTGCCCAGTGTGTGCCACGCTGGCTTCCCTGAGCTTGGAGTCAGTGAAACCGCCCAGTTTTGTCTGTGGTATGGACAGGTGGGTGGTGCATGCTGGTGGCTCCCCACCCTGTCCTCGATGGTCACTGTTACCTGCCCCTTTCTTCTTCTGGCTGCTTTGAAATGGTGATGGCCGCTGACCCCAGCATTGGCCACATCTAGTGCCAATGTTCAACATCTCTCCTTTCACATGCCCAGTGTCCCTGGAGATGCCACCCTTGGTGGTCCCAGTGTCTCTTGCTGATATAGGGGGAGTCACATTGTCCCCTGACCTTCATTCTATGCTTTTACAAATTGCCCAGGAGACGGGGAGCTGGGGAGAGCCCTGTTCCTGCCTGTAGTTAAGAAAACAAGTAGCCACCACAGCCTGTGACAATGACAGCCGAATCCAGGGACAGACATGCTCCTGAAAAAACATGCTGTTTGAATCGGGGGATGCAACACTGGGAGGTCCATTCTGGACTGTTCTCGGGTGCAGGGTCAGGGCTGGGCTGCAGGCCATGCACAGGGGTGGGGCAGGGTCACCAGCTGGCATAGGAGGGCAGCATGTTTGTTTGTCACAGGGGAAGCACTTCTCAGGGAGAGGCTCAGGGCCAACGCAGCCAGGGAGGCCTTGGCCAGCCCTGCCTTCTGCAGCTGAGACCATCTTCCTGAAAGTCCCCTGTTGGGGCAGGAGCCCAGGTTCTTCAGTCATAGTGCTTCCCAGAGGAAACTGCATCCCATATGCATAGAAGATGATTCCTCCCCTTTCACTCCCTCCCAGTGTTGTCACCAAAAGTGACACTGGCTCAGCTGAGGGTGAGCATTGAGGGATGAAATGACAGGTTTCCATCAGACACCCTGACGCAGAGCTCGTGACGCTGGGTGGCCAGGCTGTGTGGGGTTGGCGGGTGGAGTGGTGGAGAGCTGGTCTGCCTCCAAGGGCCCTGGTGGAGGCTCTGGTCTGAGCTGTCCCATCAGGCCGCTCTGCATCCCACCATTCACCACTTGTGTCTCAGGGGACTTGGACCCCAGGTCCTCATTGTCTTTTTAGGTGATGATGTTCAGGACCAAACCCAGAGCTGCTGCAGAGAGGTCCAGCCTTCGCCATCTGAATGAGAGTGAGTGAGAAAGAGAGCACATCTGCATCGACGTCAGGGAACCAAAGCAGGCTGCTCTCGGGCCTCTCGCCTGGAAGGCCCTGGGTTCAGCTCTCAGCAAAAGGAAAAAAAAAAGGTATCAAAGACTCAAAAATCTGAATGCAACCAAGAATCACCTTTGCAGTGATTCAGAAACTCACTGATGTGCATTCTGTGGAGCTCACCTCTCCAGCATCTGGAACCCCAGGGTGCTGCTTCATCTTTCCTAAATCACGGGTCCCTCTGCGGGTCTACGCCCCTGCTGCGACAAAGGCCTTCCCTGACAGGCTGAAAACCAGTTCCAGATTTCTGGGGAAATAAGAGAAGAGGGGAATTCCAAAGGCTCACTTGTCTTCCCTTTCCAGAAAGTGGACGATCCACGGGAGTGTGGATGGAAGACACCTGCCGGCCCTTTACTGACTGAGCACCTACTAGGTGGCAGGCATGGTGTCATACCCAGGGGTCCCTGCAGAGTGCCAGGCGCAGGGCAGAGGGAGGGAGCTAAGGGAAGACGTCAGAGATCAGGAAGCACCACAGCCACAGCTGCCACTCATCACTCCTGGTGCTGACTGCAGAGTCTGCGGAGACTGGCTTAGGGCCTGCTGAGCCTTGGGCTGAGGGAGGGCAGGGCTGGTCTCCTGTGGGTCTCTGGGCACCACGCTTCCACCAACCAGCTAACAAGTTAGTGTGTATATACACACCACCCTGGAGCGTGCGTGAGGGTGGAACAGCCTCTACTGAGAAGGCGAACCTGCACGCTGAGGCTGGCCTGTGGAGTGGACGTCCAGGAGCAGCTGAGTGAGGAGGCCCAGGGTTCCTCAGCTGCCACCCAACGGCCAGACCCTCCCAGAGCGCAGCCGCCCCTCAACGACTTGCTTTGAAGTTTCACCTCAAGGATGGCTTCAGGGTGTGGCTCTGCCTGGAGAGTCCTGGTGACATGGTGATGTGGCTAGGACTGACCAGCCAGGAGGGTGAGCGAGAGCGGGACAGCTCCTGTCCTGCCTGCCCCCCACCCACTGGCTACGGGACGGCCTGACAGTCATCAGAATGCACCTCTGGGTCAGAGTCACGAGAAGCATCAGACAGATCAGTCCTCCCTGGGATCCAGATCGCAGGTGAAGGGGACGTGGCCCTTTCCCTGGGATTTGGATGGAACTGCTGGGGTCAGAAGCCCAGCCTCCCTGGAATGGGGCTGCAGGTGAGAGCAGCCTCCACGGGAGAGGTCAGCTGCATCTGTGCCCAGTGTCTCAGAATCCACGCTGGTGTGTGGACAGCTGCTTGTGGTTGTTGGAAATAATGTCCAATATCCCCAAATGGACTCTGCACAGGACGTCTTGCCCATGAACTTTTACTTTTTGAATTCAAGCTGGGGAAGAACAATGCTATTTCTTCCCTGTTTCAGTCCATTGGATTTTAATTTCCACAGGATTTCTTTTTATTTATGTATTTATGTATTTATTTTTATTTGTTCTTTTTAGTTACATGTGACAATAGAATGTATTTGGACATATCATACATGCATGGCATGTAACTCCCCATTCTTGTGGTTGTGCATGATGTGGAATTGAACTGGTTGTATATTCACATATGAACATAGGACACTCATGTCCCATTCATTCCACTTTCTTCCCATTTCTATCCCCCTTTCCTTTCTCCTATTCCCTCCCCCCATCCAATCCAGTGACTCTAAACTCCCCCTTTCCCCCGACACCTATTGTGAGTCAGCATCCCATTCCATCCATTTAACAGCAAATGCCATAATTTCAGTCTTCTTTATGGCTGAGTAACATTCTATTGAGTATATGTATTATGTTTTCTTTATCCATTCATCTATTGAAGGGCACCTAGATTGATTCCATAGTTTAGCTATTGTGAATTGAGCTGCTATAAACATGATGTGGCTGCATCACTGTAGTGTGCTGATTTTAGGTCTTTTGGGTATAAACTTAGGAGTGGAATAACTGGGTCAAAAGGTGGTTCCATTCCAAGTTTTCTGAGGAATTTCCACACTGCTTTCCATGGTGGTTGCACCAAGTTGCACTCCCACCAGCAATGTATGAGCATACTTTTCCCCCACATCCTCACCAACATTTTTTGCTGCTTGTATTCTTAATAATTGCCATTCTGACTGGAGTGATGGAATCTCAGTGTACTTTTAATTAGCATTTCCCTAATTGCTAGTGATGTTGAACCTTTTTTCATTTATTTGTTGACCAGTCATAGTTCTTCCGTGAAGTGTCTGTTCAGTTCCTTTCCCATTTATTGATTATTTGTTTTTGTTTTTGTTTTGCTGTTGAGGTTTTTGAGTTCTCTGTATATCTTGGAGATTAATGCTCTATCTGAGGTGCAGGTGGCAAAGATTTCTCCCACTCTGTAGGCTCACTCTTCATGTTTCGGTTGTTTCCTTTGCTGTGAAGAACCTTTTTAGTTTGATACCATCCCATTTATTGATTTCTGATTTTACTTCTTGTACTTTGAGAGTCTGGATGAGGAATTAGGTTCCAAGGCCAACATCATGGAGATTTTGGCCTACTTTTTCTTCTACTAGGTGCAGGGTCTTTGATCTACAGTGAGTTAAGTTTCATGCAGGGTGACAGGTAGAGGTATAATATCACTTTATTACATACGGATTTCCAGATTTCCCAGCACTGTTTGTTCAATAAGCAATCTTTTCTCCAATGTATGTTTATGGTGCCTTTTTCCAGTATGAGATAACTATATTTATGTGGGTTTGACCCTGTGCCTTATATTCTGTTCTGTTATTCTTCATGTCTGTTTTGGTGCCAATACCATGCCATTTTTGTTATCTTAGCTCTACAGTATAATTTAAAGTCTGGTACTGTGATGCTTTCTGCCTCATTTTTCTTACTGAGGATGACTTTAGCTATTCTGGGTCTCTTATTTTTCCAAATGAAGTTCATGACTTCTTTTTCTATTTATATGAAGAACGTCACTGGAATCTTGATAGTAATTGTATTAAATCTATATAGCGCTAATGGTAGTAGGGCCATTTTGACAATATCAATTCTGTCTATACAAGAACATAGAAGATTTTGTCTCTCTTTCTTTAGGGTTCTGTAGTTTTTATTGTAGAGGACTTTCGCCTCTTTTGTTAGATTGATTCTCAAATATTTTATTTTCTTTGAGGGTATTATGAATGGGATAGTTCTACTAATCTATATTTCAGAGGATTCATCATTGATGTATAGGAAAGCCATCTATTTATGGGTGTTAATTTTATATGCTGCTACTTTGATGAATTCATTTATGAGCCCTAGAAGTCTCCTGGTGGAGTTTTTTGGGTCTTTGAATAAAGAATCATATTGTCAGCAAACAATGATAGTTTAGTTCTTATTTGCCTATTCGTATCCCCTTAATTTATTTCTTCTAATTGCTCTGCCTAGAGTTTCCAGGAATGTTGAATAGAAGTGGTGAAAGAGGGCATCCTTGTCTTGTTCCAGGTTTTAGAGGGAATGCTTTCAATTTTTCTCCATGTAGAATTATGTTGGCCTTGGGTTTAGCATATATGGCTTTTAAAACATTGAGGTATGTTCCCACTATCCCTTGTTTTTCTAGTGTTTTGAACATGAAGAGGTGCTGTATTTTGTCAAATATTCTTTTGGCATATATTGATATATAATCATGTGATTCTGTCTTCAAGTTATTGATTTGATGAATATCTTTATTGATTTCCATATGTTGAACCAACTTTGCATCCCTGTGATGAACCTCACTTGATCAATATATAAAAAAAACTTTATCTTTTGTATGTGATTTGCCTGGATTTTATTAAGAATTTTTGCATCTTTTTTATCATGGATAATTGTCTGAAATATTCTTTCATTGATGTGTCTTTCTCTGGCTTTGGTATCAGGGTGTTCTAGCTTCATAACGAGTTTGAAAGGGTTCCCTCCTTTTCTAGTTCATGGAATAATTTATTGAGGGTTGGTGTTTGTTCTTCTTTGAAGGTCTGGTAGAACTTGGCTGAGAATCCATCTGGTCTTGGGCTTTTCTTTTTTGGTAGGCTTTTGATGCCATCTTCAATTCTAGTGCTTATAATTGATCTGTTTTAATTTTCTATGTCCTCCTGATACAGTCTGGGGAGGTCATATGTCCCTAGAAATGTGTTAATGTCTTCAAGATTTTCTATTTTATTAGAGTATAAATTTTCAAAATAGGTTCTGATTATCGTCTGCATTTCAGCGGGGCCTGTTGTGATGTTTCCCACTGGACTGCTTATCTTTTCAAATCCAAGTAGTAGTAAAATCCCCACCCTTGACGTTGATTAATAGGAAGTCACATTATCCAACTCCCTGAAAATTTGCTCTATTTACTTCAAAAATACCAAGCATGAGCTCAGATTTAACATTGATTCTGCCACTTTTTTCACGCTAAAACAGAATTTAAACCCTGGAAGGCTGTGCTGAAATAACAATTGTGGAAAACTCAGAATTGGTTTCCTTTCCTTTCTCGCTTTCCTTTCCTTTTTCACGTGGAAATATGCAACAAATACGAAGCAGAGAAAAATCAAAAGCTCTCATTCCAAGGAGTTGGTGACGTATTTGACAAGCACAGGAGGGTCCCTGCACACAGCTTCTAGAGGGAGCTGGGTTTTGCTGACTTTGCAGAAGTCCTTGGCTTTGGACTTCTACAGGCTACAGCCCAGAGTGAGGGGAGAGTGGGTTTCTGTTTAAGCTCCCAGGTGTGTGGCAACCAGAGGAAACACAGAGATGGGGACAGCCAGGTTTGTATGCTGTCTCCACACTGAGGGCGGCCCGTCAGGGCAGGCTTCCTGGGGCTCCCAGCCTCCCAAGGTCCCCTAGAGGAGCTCGGGAAGAGATGGGTGCCTCTAGAAGGTGAGCTCCGAAGTGGTGGGGTGCTTAATTATAAAGTGGGAATGTGGAGACTGCAGGTGTGATGCTAATTGACAAAAATAAGGCACACTGAACTTGGGTCCTGGAACCTCACTCAGTCTGACCTCAGGGGAGCCTCTGATCAGGAGGCGGCTCCCAAGTTCCCTGCACAGGGACGCTTGGTATGCGTCCCCACCACACAGATGGATTAAAAGGTCTGTGGAACACCAGCTGGGAAGCCACTTTCTCAAACATTTCGCTTTGTGCCCCAGAGAATCGCTTGCACGTCGGTCCCCTGCAGGTCTACGTGTGGAAGCAGCCTCGGTCCATGGCAGTGGCTCTGCACACAGAGCACCCCTGGTATGGGACCAGCCACCTCGGTCCCTATTGAAATTCCCCCAGCGCACGCTCCCCAGGAGCCCGTTTCCTCGGCTACTCCGACGTCTGTGCTGCGAGGCTGGCTCTTGGGGACCCGCGCAGACACTGAGGCCCAGACAGCTCGCTGTTCTCACATTGTTCCCTGCGCTGGGACGCAGAGCACTTTCCCAAGCGAAGTGCGGGGCAGTGCCAAGTATTTTCGTCCCCTGCAGCTTCCGACAATGGGGACCAGTCCCGGGCTTGCTCATGGAAACAGCGCTCTTCCCAGCGAGCTCCCGGCACAATGCGTGCAGGACGACGGCTGGGGATAATAAATGACTCGTGGCTCCAGATCCAGGCGCAACCGGGAAGCGGCCGGGCCCTGAATGCACCGCCCACCCTGCGGCCCCGCCGCGCTGCGTGAGCGTCTGGGCTGCGGTCGGTCCGTCCGGGGGGACAGATGAAGGCCGCGCTGCACGCACAGCCGCCTTAAGGGAAGGGGACAGCCAGCCAGGGGGCTTTGTTGGCGGCTCCCTTCTTGATGTGCAGACGCAGAGAAAATTTCAAATCAGGGAGTGAGTGGAGGGAGCTCTCCTTCCTTCCCTCACCCTGGGACAGGCACTGAATTGGTGACCCAAGTGTGATAGGAAAAGAACATCCTACTCCATAAGCGTCGTCGGGGTGAAGCGTGGTCGCAGGAAGCACAACGTTGGAAGGGATGGTTTCCACTCACAAATGTCCCCAGGGTGCCGCGGCTGCTGCCTCCCCTCATCTCTGAGGTTGGAATTCCAGTCAGGCTCCTGGCTGGGGTGGAGGTCAGCTGGCTTCTGTGGGGTTCAGAGGCCCTGGGCCCGTGGGAAACTGACCTTCCAAATCCTCCTCGGAACCCAAATGGGGAGCTGGGGATGCTGGAAGGCCACCTGCCTGGCTCCTGGCCAGGCCGCCTCTGCTGACTCCGGAGGGACAGCAGACAGAGATGTAGCCAGATTCTGGGCCAGCCAGGCTTTGGGACAAGGACCTGAGACGCCCCTGGTGGCGTGGGCTGGCTTTACTCGCATGGTAAGTTCGGCTCCAGTCACATCAGGAATTCTCTTTCCTTTGTAAAGGATTCCCGTCCCTGAGGATGTTGAAGTTCCTGAAGGTCTTCATAGTCACTTTTTTCTCTGCCAGTGCACTGTTCAGCCAAGGCTTGAAGGTGACAATGCTGTCTTCACTCTCGTCGGCACAGTCCCTCATGTTCCATGACCTTTTAAAACTTCAAAGCTCTGGGTGATGGTTAGGTTCTGAGGAAGGCCTGCCACCAGGCCAGTGTCTTCTCGGCAGCACCCTGTGTAGCATCCCGGCGCCCAGAGGGAGGGAACTGTGTTTGTGTGCAGGCTGCACCCTTGAGGGGCAGGCTGGCCTTGGCTTGCTGGGAGCTGGGGACAGCATCCAGGGCACCGCCCTCCCTGTCCCTGACTTTCTCTTCAGTAGTCCATGTGCTGCCCAGTTCCTGCCATACTTGCGGCACACTTGCTAGAGGACAGCATGTTAAGTCCAAGTGTGTAGCCGGAGGGGTGGCCTGGCACACGCACTGACTTCAGGCTCACCAGCAAATCACGCATTCTCTGACCACTGCAGGTGGGGTTTTATTTGGGGGGCATTTGAAAGCTGGTTGTATTTCCAGTTATACAAGCTTAAATAATTCATTTAGCACTTCTTTCTCTTTGAATCTGTGCGTTACAATGACACGACACAGTGGAGATTCATAGAGACACCTTCCTACAGGCAGATGCTGTGGTTTGCTCAGTTTCACCCCCAGCGTGAGCCGTCCCTTGCTTCCTCCCCGCTCTGGCCCCTTTCCTCCACCCCACAGGTCTCCCTTCTATTTTCATGAGGTCCTTTTTTTCCCCACTTTATTCTGTCTAGGTATTTGTTCACACTCCAGCTAGAATGACCATTGGCATTTGCAGAGATGATGGAAAGGACTGGAGATCTCAAGAGGCAGAAAGCAGCCTGGGCTCGGGAGGCCCTGGGCCAGCCAGGGTCCAGCCACGAGACGGAAGCCACACTGAGCTTGGAGCAGGGAAGTTCAGCATAAAGAGACACTGGCTGTACTAAGTATCAGCCTCATTGGGGGTTGGATAAATGAGGATAAATAAACCTTAAAGAACACAGGAATGGCAGACGTGAGGAGAAGCCCACATCCAGGCTGAGAACAGTGTCCTACTGAGAGTCTGGAAGAGTCCCCAGCCCAGGGCTGCAGTCCAGACCTGGTTGGTGAGGGCACAGGAGAGCTCAGAGGACGGCAGAGAGGCCTGTTGAGCAGGGAGCTTGGGACACCTCTGGGCGTGGCGGGAAGCCATCCGCAGGCTGGTGCTGAGCCTCAGACCGCAGCACGGCTGCCCAGGAGAGGCGGGTGCAGCACAGGTGGCTGCAGGGCCACAGAGCCTGCTGCGGCAGGAGCTGTGCCTGGCCCAGGAGCGCTGAGTGAGAGGGAAGGGTAGCCCTTTCTCCTACAGTGACCTTCCGGTTCCCTCTGCTGACATGGTGCCGAGTGGCAAAGGTGATATTTGCAAGTCCCTCCCACTGCAGCAGAGCAGGCAGGAAGCCCAGACGCGCCCTGGCTGATCAGCCCATGGTACAGCCCTCGCTACCACGCCACTATTGAGGGAGGAAGTGGCGGGCTGCTCTGGAACGCGCCCCCAAACGCAGCGGGAGCCTTGAATTTAGACCTGCAGCCTGAACACAACCCCACACGTTGCCACCTACAAGCCAGGGTCTGAAGGGACTTCCATTTAAACACGGACTAATGGGTGCACACGTGCAGGACTGATTTGTGTGTGAGCGATGTGGCCCTTTTGAAGAAAAGTCTGAGTGAATTTTATAGTGACCAGTCATGAGCTGAACTTCCCAGGCCTGAGATTTCAAATTGGAAGCAAGTTGGCCTTGGTGTTAACACCCAGCTGGGCATCCTAGGGGCTGTCCCTGAGCTACCCCAGGATACGCAAAGCTACTCAGGCCATGTTCACTTACACAGCTGCAATCGCAGGAGGACTTGGCCACAGTGTGCCCGTCATATAGGATGTGATGAGATTCTAGGAACCAGCAACTGTGACAATGAGGAAGTGAGTTCCCTTCCAGGCTGAACCGGAGGGAAGGGACTCCTGAACCCTGCCCGTGGAGCGGCAGGAGTCGGCTGGAACAGCCACTTAAACTCCTCAAGGCAACAGGAGATCAAGTCAGCAACCTTCCAGTCACAGCTCAGCAACAATAAATGTTGGCGAGAATGTGGGGAAAAGGTTCACTCATGCATTGCTGGTGGGACTGCAAATTGGCGCAACCACTCTGGAGAGCAGTATGGAAATTCCTCCAAAAACTTGAAATGGAGCCACCATTTGACCCAGCTATTCCACTCCTGGGTTTATACCCAAGGTAAAATCAGCATACTATAATGATGCAGCCACGTCAATGTTTATAGCAGTTAACTCACAATAGCCCAGCTATGGAACCAACCTAGATACCCTTCAAAAGATGAATGGATAAAGCAAATGTTATCCATATGCACAATGGAATATTACTCATCCATAAAGAAGAATTAAATTATGGCATTTGCTAGTAAATGGATGGAACTGGAGGCTATCATGGAAAGTGAAATTAGCCAATCCCCAAAAACCAAAGGACCAATGCTTTCTCTGATATGCAGATGCTAACTTACAATAATTAGAGTAGGGAAAACAGAAATACTTTGGATTAGAGAAAGGGGAATGAAATGAAGAAGGTATGGGAATAGGACCGATGGTGGAATGAATTAGACATTGCTATCCTAAGGGTATATATGACTACATGACCAATGTAATTCTACGTTGTGTACAACCAGAAGAATGAGAAATCATTTTCCACATATGGAAATATGTATAATATGTCAAAATACAGTCTACTCTCATGTGTAACTGTAAGAACAAATAGAAAACATTAAGAAACACAGCTCAGCCTGTTCCCCAGGCTCCCACCCCTGACAACTGCACAGGAGAAAGCTGAGATTTGGTTTCTGCTTGACTTAGGGCGCAAACTTAGCTGTGTGGAGGAC
Source organism: Glaucomys volans (assembly GCA_020662805.1). Classification (NCBI taxonomy): domain Eukaryota; kingdom Metazoa; phylum Chordata; class Mammalia; order Rodentia; family Sciuridae; genus Glaucomys; species Glaucomys volans. The sequence goes on along the minus strand of JAJEJO010053323.1, from coordinate 67,407 downwards.
CCATCATGATTGGGGCCACTGTGGACAACATCTTCCTGGCTGCATCTCCATGGCCAGCCTCCTGCCTCCTGGCTGGCTGGACACCACAGCCTGATAGCCCAGCCCAAGCCCGTTCACATCTGCCCGCTCGATCTCCAGGGGCAGTGCCAGCAGGCACATGGCGGCAGCCAGTGCCTCACAGTACAGCTTTGCCCTTCTCTAGCTGTCCCCAGCAGTACCCGGGGCTTCAACTCTGCTCAGAGGTGAAGCTGACAAGCTCAGTCCACAGCAAGGAGCCAGGGGAGGGCGTTCATTCCGGAAGGAGAGGGCGCTTCCTGATAGTTCAAACTTCACTCCACTCCTTGCCCTGTGAATATGCTTTAGCAGTATGTAGTCAGAGTTATTCCAATCTGAACTCATCATTTAGTTTTAGAATTGCTGTTGATTGGTGCATGGGCATTTCACAGAGCAGTGGGTTTCGTGGTGGTGTGTTGGTACATGCAGGGCCTCATTGTGACCAGTACACCGGACCAGAAGAACTTAAAGGAGGAAAGGTTTATTTGGCTCATGGTTTCAGAGAGTCTGTCAAGGTTGACTGACTCCATTGCTCTGGGCCAGAGGAGACTCAGAGTGTCATGGCGGAAGGGCGTAGTAGAAAGAGCAGCTCAACTGAAGCCAGGACATAGGGAGGGCTTGAGGGCAGAACCAGGGATGATGTAATCCCCACGCGCACACCCCAGTGACCCACCTCCCCCAGCCATGCCCTCCCTGTCTACAGCAGTGCATTCAAATTATCAATCCACCAAGTGGATTAATCCAGTGATTAGGTTACAGCTCTCATGACCCATCTAACCATTTCGCCTTTGAACATCCCTGCACTGTCTTGCACATGAGCTCTCTAGGGACACCAAACCAAAACCACACCAAAACACGCACACAGCATAATTGGTTCAACCTCACTCCGCAGCTCCTTCACTCTTGGCCTGGGAGACCAGGTCTTCTCCAAGGCCTGGCATCCCTGGGCAGGTCCCACACCCTTCGGAAGCACCCTGCACCATGTACACTTCATATGAGCTACAGCTGTCTCTTCTCTACGATGTTCCTGTTGCCTAAACCTGGTCGTAAGAAGAGTAATGGAGATTTGCTCACTCTGGAGACAACTAAAGCCTGAATTTTTAACTAAAAGTTTTCGCCCAGGGCTTCCCAAACATTATGAATCCATAAAAGTTTTTTTTTTGCTGTAACATACCCAATAAATTCCCTTGGGATTTTGTTGAAAAGTACTCTGTCTGTTACATGATAAAGGAGTGATTTTATTTAAAAATATTTTGATTCAGGGTTTCATTAAAACTTTATCCTAATTTTATTCTCACATAGCCTGTAGCCATGTTTAAAATTAAAGATCCTTTTCACTTTTTCCATCTAATAAGTACACATATCATGTAATTTATTATAAATTAATTTTGTGTGTATTAACTGTCATTAATTTGGTTAACACATGACATCTTGTTTAACTTGATATCAAATGATACCCAGTGATATCAACGTAAGTACAAGCAATGGTCTCAGCACGGACGCAACTTGCCATTTCCTCCTGCTATTGGAAGAACAAACATTTTGTGGATTGAATAATCCGTTGGTTTAGTTTTGTATTATTTCTAATTAAGATAAACGAGGAGACTTCAGCCCGTTACTAGCAATTACTTCTTGCACATTCTAAGTGTGGTTAGGATTTTGCCTAAATAAATAAAAAAGAAAATTGGATAAAATATCTACTGTAACTTATTTTTCTTTCATTCTCTTTGAAATGTTAAAGCTTCAAATTCATTCTATGATATATGAAAAATTGGATCAATTAAACCTAACTTAAGGACCTAGAAGAGACTATGTTGAGGTAAATCCACAAAATTATTACAATTTTTGTTTCAGATTAAAGATTTTTACTCCAATGTTTGTGTCCTCTTGTGTTCTCTCTTAAAATGTTAATACCCAAGGATGTGAATCACACAGCATATGAAACTCTCAGCTCTCTATTTCCAAATAACAAATTACGTAAAGTCTTGGTGGCATGAATCAATAAGGACTCAGTCTGATTCTCCTTCCTGGCTGAGCACTGGGCTGAGCACTGAGCAGATGCAGGAAGGTGCCTTCAGTCCCGGGACGGAGGCTCAGTGTGGAGGAGCAGGCACATGCCTGCTGGGCTCCTTTCCAGCAGCACCTGGCTAGACACCATTCCATGTCTCCAGGGCCCTAGAGACCTGTGTGTAAACCATGGCATGCGAACTACTGCATCACTGTGCTTGATGCCTTGGATGCATGCCTTGGAAAATATCCCATTTGCAGAAATTTTGGGCGGGGGGTGGTATTGGGGATTGAATTCAGGGGTGCTTGACTACTGAGCCACATCTCCATCCCTATTTTGTATTTCATTTAAAGATAGGGTGTCCCTGAGTAGCTTAGCACCTTGCTTTTGCTGAGGCTGGCTTTGAACTCCAGATCCTCCTGCCTCAGCCTCCTGAGCTGTTTGGATCTCTCTGTAGCGATTTTAAGCAAGTATTTTGAAGCCCTGCTCTAGCTGAACCTTGCAATATGAGCTCATGTTTCCTATCAAAAATTAGCACCAGTTTTTGTTTCTGTTTTTACAGCAGCCATCCTAGTGCATCTATGACTTGAGTTTCACTCCCCATGGGTGTGCACAGTGCTGGAATTCCATGGTTCTCCCAGGCACCCTTGGAATAGCTGGGAGACCACAGGAACATGGAGGTACTCACTCACTCACAGAAGGAAGCTTTCATGGTCCCTCTTCATACTCTGCTGTGTGTGCGATATGCTTTCTTCTACTTCACATCTATTTATTTTCAGCACCAGTGGAAAATCTGCATGTAGAAATATTTCAGGATTGCTCCTTATTAATTTTACAACATATATTTTCCAATTATACGTAATGCCATACACGTATGCTTCTAGGTGCATGTACACGTATGTGCTAGGTGTGAACACTTTTGTAGACTCTGCGTCTTGGTTCCGCTTCACGAGTACAGCCAAGAGAAGACCTGAAGTAGTCTTCTCCCTTCCCGCTGGAGATCGCCTAGGGCCAAGAGTGCCCGTTGGATGATGTTCTTTGCAAGAGTTTGCATTTTTGAGAGTTCGTACTCCTGCCTGGCTCTGCCTTTCTCACCCAGGAAAACCATCTGCAGATTCATGTCTTTTTTTTTTTTTTATCAAAAATACTTCCTGCTAGGATATTATTTCCAGATGATTCTATGTCTTTGTCCTTTTAAAGTCGTTAAGATGTATTTTATCAACATATATATTTTTGTGTTTCCTCACATTCTCATTTCTGTAAGAACTTTAACAACCTTGCAATTTTATTCTTTTTTCTGTTGATTTTTTGGGAGGGTCTTCATCCTCGGCTCTGAATCTGTCCCAGGCTGCTGTCTTCAATAGCATTTTAATCTCAGCGGATTTCATAGTTTGAATGCACACATTTTCCCCACGTGCATCCAAGAGCTTGAGCATGGAGACCCCTTTTTGACTGGTAAGTTGACATGTCGCCACAGGGCAGTGGGTAGCTCCACTGACCAGCTGCTCCTCACCTGCTCTCAGTGCCGCTCTGGCTTCGTTTGCCTCAAGGACTCATCCTAGTTGGTTTTGGAGGCAGAGTGCTATTTGCTAGTGGGTGAGGCTGTGCAGGCCCTCAGATGGTATGCATATGTACACTTAGACTCAAACTAGCAAACTGCATTTTTTTTCTTGTTCAAGAAAAGAAAATGAAAAGAGGGTTAAATGATTAGGCTCAGCCATGCCATCTTCAGTGTGGGGAGTTTAATATTAAAATGTAATGGTCCCCACCCATTTGGACATCTTCTGTTTTTCCCGCTGTTCACAGAAAGATTGCATGAGTGAAGTCCCATGGCTACTCTGGGAACAGTGATTTACCTGTCCTTCTGATGGCAGCAATTCACTGGTGATTGCACTCAAGAGTGGACTTACAAAAATAGTCCAAGTTCAATGTTCGTGGTAGAAGACGGTGCTCCTTCCACCAGGTTATGGAGAAAAGTGAAGGAGAGTAGCAGGCCTTCAGTATTGCTTTATTAAAATATGGGAATACTCATCTTGGACCGTGGTTAGCATGCCATAGTGTCCTGGGTGACGGCCTCCTCGGAGAGACACATATTCAGCACCTCAAGTGTAATAACGGAAACACACCTTGCTGATAGCAAGAGCTAGTGCCCATTAACCTCCCTGTGCCACACACTCAGCTGGAACCCGGGCATGAGATAGGTGAGTGCACACTCAATCCTCAACCTCCGGAGCAGAGGCTCTGGCCCACAGCTGTGCGCTGGTAGGAGGAGTGGGGGTCTGTTTAGCTGGTATGAAGCAAAGCCAGGATTCTGTTGCCCTGGACTGGCTCTGGCTGTGGCCTGCTCTGAGATCTTGCCTATTACACTGTCAAGATCGGGCAGTAGCAAGGGTGATTCCCAAGTGACCCTGACATGACCTGTGCCATATGACCCTGTAATTGTCGCTACAGGAGGGTGTGACTCCTCATTCACACTCACCAATGATAGAATGCCCCGGGTTTTGCAGTCCAGCCAGATGTCATCTCTGGGCCACCATCACCAGAGGTGCTTGGAAATACTGTTGGAAATTCAAAATTTGGGGCCTCATCTACTGAGTGAGGTTGTCAGCAGTGGGAACTTATGTTTAGCAGATCACTTGGGTTCATCTTATGTGCCCTAAAGTTTAATTGCCACTGCTTTACCAAAGTCTGTGAATATGCAAGGAAACAGTTTGAAATGCAAAGCAAAGCCTTTATATGAAGCCATTACCCTTTTTATGGACTATGTCACTACCCAGTTAAAACAATTAAATAAGCTTAATGTTGCTTATGCTACTAAACATAAATATTCAAGTCATTCAACAGCCATAAACATGAATTCAAATTATGGTCATCAAACAGGACAGGAATAAAATGATTTGATAAAACTTTCAAGGCCTTAGGAACCTGTAAGTACCAGCTCGGAAGGGGAATCTGGTGTGTGATCAGAACAATGATCAGATGACCAGGCAGGAAGCAGGAGCTTCCCAAGCTCACTCTGCTAGCTGGACTAGTTAGCATCCTGGTGAACATGCCTGTGGACTTGTTAACCTCCTGGTGAGCATGCCTGTGGACTAGTTAGCATCTGGTTGGCACATCTATGAAGAAAGCCCACTTCCTGTAGTGGCTGGCTGGCCCCCCTCACCAGTCAGACTGGACTGGCCCAGAACTCTGTTTTGCTGGGTCTTTCACCAGTGTGCATTGTGCTGGGGTCTTGCTGAGGTCCACAACCCTTCTTGGACCTGGCATGGCTCATGGATCTTATCTGATTCCTAGGTTCCTATCATTAACTGTGAAAAACCAACATTTTGTAGACAATTTTTATGGACTTCTGTTTAGAAATGGTTGACTTTAAAACTGGTTTGTTAGATACGTGCTGTCAGCTCCCCAAAATAACTTCACACGAGCACTGGTTGCTGCAATCTGACAAGCAACTCCTGACCCTAAAACTGCAATGGCTTTAGATCAAGAGCAAGGTTAGGACATGACCTGACCCACCTCAGCCCAAACCTCCCGGACACAGCCCCAGAAGAATTTTCTGTAAATTGATCAGCATGTATGCATGGAGCAGTGTGATCAATGATGGCAGGAAATAGCGTTGGTAGAGTCCCATGTCTACGTGACTGCTGTAGTTTGTGGGATGGATTGAGACACTCGGGTGGCGAATTTTATCACATAATATAGTCACTCAAATTTTGCTCATATAATTCCAAATAAACATTCAACTCTTACTCATTCTTTGCTGGGTGATCTGGTTTTTAGCTCAGTAAAAACAAACTTTCCTTCTTTCTTTCTACTGTTTCTTTGAAGCTACCATTCCCATATTTGCCCCCTTTTGAAACTATAACCTCCCACTTGTTGAAATATGTGTATCTGTTCATGTCAACTGAGTCCCTCCATCCTGACCAGGTGTGGTTAGTATTTCCACTGTAGATGGACACCCACACAAATCATGACAAGAAGAAAGAAAATGACCACCAATGCTTGGACCTGGGAGATTCTGGAACTAACTGCTATAAATCTAAGTCATTTGGCATCTGTGAAAGTCAAGAGAAATAATTGCTTTCAAAGGAGAAATCAGTAACCTTTGACCTCTCCAAACGGTTTAATACTGAATTCTTCACCTTTTTCAAAACTGCAGTGAGCAAAACGGGGCTCTGTGGCATGATTATGGGAGTGCCATTTAATTTTTATGAACAATGGCATCATCATTTACTTAACCGTCTTCAAAGAATTTTCAAGCAGTTACTCAATTTTTAAAATGTAATAATTGGTGTTGATTCAAGTTAAAGCCACTTAAGCCATTTACCTGTGACTTGGATTTATTTTATCAACAAATCGTGTTCTGACTTCATCCACAGATGTTAGAAACGTGAGTCACTTCCACATACCTGAAAAATCTTGCTTTTTTGCCTTTTCGTCTCTTTGGAACACAGAGTTGTGAGGTCGTTACCATCGGTTACGGGGCTCGCTGGAGCTGCAGACCAGACATCTGGATTCCGGATCTAAGTTTGAAGTACATCCAAACCCTTTTTAGTTGCATCAGATAAAGTTTCACCTGTACAATTTCAAATCTCACCATCCTTCAAGGGACTGAAGGTAATGTTGTGTTTCTTTATGGTGGTTATGCTTATTAAATATTAAAACCCAGCATTACCACTATAAAAAGACGTTTACAGCCATGGGCATTTTCCCTGGTAATAAAATTTTACCTGGTTTTATGATTCCTTCTGTAGGGCATATCTGAGATCTCGCGGAGACTACTGAAGTGGAAATACAAGTAACGTGGTGGCTGGGAAGGGCCACACCGTGTGGAGAGGAAGCGGGCTGTGTGAGGTTGGAGTGGGCCAGATGACGGGGACGGAGCTCAGACACATGGTGCAAGGCCATTTGTCTTCCCAAAAGCCCACCCCGTGCCGCGGCTTTCCTGTGCTGAGCTTGCTACGGTGATCCCACCGTTGGGGTGAGTGCGGGAGCTTTCCCCCGACCTCAGCCATTCCACATGGGGCATGAGATACGCACCATCCGTTTCTGCCGGCTTCCCCTAGGTAGAAGAGGTGGTTGCCCTGGTCCAGGACTGCCCTCTGGACACTGAGTTCTAGACCCTGGTGGGGAAGAGTGACTGGCAGGGGCCTACGTGGTGAACTGGCTGCAGGAACCAATAAATTCTCCTCAGAATCAACAGAACTTCAATATTCATGAGGCGTGTGGAGGACTTCACGGCCCCATAAAAGTCTCCGCGGAACACTTTGAATTTTAAGTGGAATGAATTATTAAAGAGGAACACCGACTTAATTCAACTTTTGCCTGTGCTTAGTCACGGGTGAGGAGCCTCCGTGGAGGCCGTGGGAAAGCTCAGCGATGGCTGCCCACTCCCACAGAGCAGGCCTGGGTTGGCGGCAGGCCCGTCCTGGAGGGGGAGTCTCGGGGAGGCCTGAGGTCCTGGGACTCTCCTCCACAGTGCTCCTGCTGAGCTGTGCTTGGAAGAGGTGCCAGCGCCCGGTGTCCATAGGCACGGAGGACATGGTTGGGGGCTCGGTGATGCACCAGGACATGGACCCCGATGGGGAAGGCCTTGTACATGGACCTGCAGAACAAGAGCAGGTTTTATAAGCCTCAGGGGAGGTGGTCTTAGGCAGGACTCTTGAGGAAGGACAAGGCCATTGAAGTGGAAAGAAGCAGTCTTTGATGTGACTTCTTACATGAACAGGAGGAGGGAGAGGTGACTTGCCAGCATAAAGGGCTGAATATTGTCCCTACTCCACAGCCTGACCCCTCAATCTATAAATTAACCTTAATTGGCAAAAGGTCTTAGCGTGTGAAATTAACGTAGGGATCTAGAGAAGGACCACCACCCTGGATTGTCCTCCTGGCCCCATAAACCAATGGCAAGTGTCTCAGCAGGAACAGAAGACAGACATGGAGTGGAGAGGGTTGTGCAATGGCAGGCTGAGTCTGGACGCCAAGTGGTTGTAAGACCAGGGACACCTGGGGGTCCCAGAAGCAGGAAGAAGCTTCCTGAGAGCCTCTGGAGTGAGCTCAACCCTGCCGTCAGCTTGAGCCTTGGGCTTGGCCTCCAGGACTGTGAGAGTGAATCTGCATTGTCTTAGGTCTCTCATCAGCTCTCCTAGTAGTTATGGCCTCCTCAAGGAACAAATGTCTCCCCAGTCACAGAGCTCGCTGAAGATCTGCCCGGCCAGCAGGGAAGGAGGAAGCCAGGTGGCTGTGGGTGCAGAGGCAGCTGAGCTGTGGGCCTGCCCTGCTGTGGGGTTTGCCTGAGTGCCCAGGCAGCGCATCCCCAGCCTGGCCATGGCGAGTGTCCTTGTCCAGGGTGCAGCCCGTAACTGATGCGGCCAGGCTCTCTCTGGACAAATCGTTTGTGTCAAGCTTGACAGGTTAGAAACCAAAATGGCTCCACTGCATTCCTCAGGACCTGAACCAGGGGACACGATTTGGAAAACAAAAAAGAGAATACAGTGAGCATTGTGAAAGGAAAGGATCGCCTCCACGGTGAGGTCAAAGTTAGGCCATACTCGAATGAAGACATTAAACGCCGTGTTGGCGGTCACTTCACTGATCCAGTGTGCTGTGAGGCTGCTGAGAATATCTATGGCAGCATGTTCCAGGGGTGGGCATGTGCTGTCCACAGACAGCGTAACCCAGAGGGAGCCTGAAGCAGGGGTTGAGGGAAATGTGACCAATGTCATCGATGCTCCCAGAAGCTGTTGGGACTCGGCAGATTAGTAGGGTCCCTGGGTGGCCTCAATTTCACCTGTTGCTGGTTTTCGACCTCTGATTCTCTCCAACATGGCACTGGAGGGGGCTTTGTGAACCCCAGGCCTTTGGGGAAGAAATTCAGACAAGGACGGAGCCTGTCATGGAAGTTTGGATGGTTTTACTTACACTTGATTGGGTCTGTGCTGTGGTTTTGAAGGTATTTGTCAAAGCAAACGTGGAAGACTTTAACATTTCATTCATTTCCTTGTCTGCAGGAAGGCTCCCAGGACCCACCTGATCTGACACGCCACGTCGTCCTCGCAGGGCTGTGCACCCAACAGTGTCGCTGGCCAGCCCTGCACGCTCCTCAGGGCCACTCTCACCACTGCAGTGGTGGGAAGAGAAGCACAGAAGCTGCTGCTCCCAGGCAAGCCCGTCTCTGGTTCTGCGGTTCCCCGGCCAGGCCCTGAGATGACCGTCCCTGCACACAGGAGGTCAGCAGGTGGGGTTAGGGTCAGCAGCCTGCTCCTTCCTTGGGCACCTGTGGTGCAGCAGGTACACTGCAGGTGTTCAGAGGCCTCAGGAAAGAGTTCCTGCCCGTGGGTGGAGGTAAGTTTACTTAAAGAGAGTATGTTCAGCATCTCAGGCTTGAGGGGACTCCGTGTCCTTTCTGCCCCTCTGCCACACCATACCGCTCTAGCCTGTGACCGGCCTCGGGGCCCAACCCAGTTCCCCTCCTGGGAACGAGAGGGAGCATTTCCACACCCCACACCAGAGAAGCTTTCTCTCACACTTTGCATGGTGTTGGACTGCCAGTCTGCTCAGGTTTGAACTACAAATACAACATATTAATTCATTTTTTCAATGTGAACAAATGGTGTTCTGTTTGATCTGCTCCCTCACAGAGTGTCCTAAGAGGAGGTGGGTGGTGGTCACCCAGGTCCAAGCCCAGATGACCACTCAGCCTCCTCCTGGCTGAGGACAGTGAGCCAATTAGGTCCTTTCTCTGCACACTGGTGTCCTCATCTGAATCACCCATAGCTTCAACAAGGAACAAATGCTTCAGGAAGAAATTAGGTGTTTATGAAAATTATTTACACCCTTTAAAATATGAATTTCTCCACAGCTAATTAAGACAGCAGTGGATTTTTCTCCTATTAGTTCTGACCTTAGATTGACTTCCCTTTATATGTTGATGCAGACTCAATTTCTCAATGTATTTGTTTTTAAAATTATTTTGCTGCCCAGAGTTGTAGTTTTAGAAATTTAGGAAAATGTGGACAAATCCCAGCAACTCGGAAGCTCAGTGGTATTGCAGGTGCAAGGTCCGTCCCACGCCATGTGCTTGGCTTGAAACTCTCTGCTCCACCGTCATCCCTTCCTGTGCTTGTGCTGGGCTTTGCACAACTCTGACCCATGCTTGCAGAGGGTGCACGATGGCCACATTGGAAGGTCAGCAGCAGCAGGCCCGGTGCACTCTCGTCCACTGGCCCTGTGAAGGAGGCGGAGCTGGGGCAGACATGCCAATGGCGTGCCTGGCTCCCAAGGAAGACGTTCTGCTCCCGATGTAGGTGCTACGGAGTCAGTCCTTCCCTTCTGGAATGTTCCATTCATGCACCCCTCCCACCTCTTTCCCCCAGGCTGTCACTTCCCTGGAGCACCCGCATGACCCTGGCTGCCCCTCTCTGTCTGCACGCCCATGGAAGATGCTTGTCCCTCCCATTGCTCTTGGGCCCCTGTCCGTCCTGAGGAGCAGGTGCGTGCTGGCACTATCTTCCCTGTGCCCCTTGCCCTGCGTTGCTTCTGCCCTGTTGGTGCCCCTCCTGGGAGGACAGCTGCAGCCTCAAGGGGTTGGGCTGGCTGAGCTTGCACGGCCTCAGCCTCAGGCTCTTGTCCGTATCCTAGGGGCACAAAGAGTTCTGACCCAGTGAGCCAGGCTGGAGTCACCCAGAGCACAGCATTTGGTCAGAGGGTATAGAAACCTTCAAAGTCTTTAGTCCTGAGTGCTAATGTCCCTGACATTTGCCTCCAGATGGGTGAGAAAAGTTATTTGGCAGGAATGGAGGTGCCCTGGGGGCTCCAATGGGAACCTGGAAAGACACTCGTGAAGGATGGTGGCACTTCCAGAAAGAAGAGTCTGGACCACAGCCCAGGCTCCCTGGTGGCGGCTGTCACCTAACAGTACGGCCCTTACCATTCTTATTTCCCCAATGAGAGCACAAACTAAGTCCATGCGAGGAGCTCAGAGATCATGGGGAGAGACCTGGTCCCCTCCTAGAGATGCCTCTGACTCTTTCAGGTGGAACTTGTGCCCTGGGCCCAGGGAAGGAAGATCAGACGGGCTGAATAGTTTCCCTGACAGGAGAGGATTGGGACTTACGGGGAAGCCTGCTCCTCCTTTTGCTCTGATTCTGCGTGCCCCCTACCTTCTCAAGGTCTTCCTGAGGGATGGCAGGAGTCGTGTGCCTGTGCCATCTGCATGTCTCAAACCAGTCACGCGGAAAGCAGCTGCCGTTCCTCCTAAGTCGTCCATCAGCACAGGCATGAGCATGCCGGGACCTGTCTTGATTTACCATCTACAGTATGGAAGACACCCTGAGCTTCTTGTAGGTCACCTGTTACATGCGGTGCATGTTGTGGTCACGCAAAGACGTGTTACATAGGGAGCAATTGTGTCCCAGTGGTAAGTTCCCGTTTCTTGATGTGTAATCAGCTTGGGATGTCATAACAAAATACCACATACTGGTTGACTAAAAGCAAAATATGTACTGTCTCCAGTTCTGGAGGCTGGAAGTCCAAGGTCCGAATTCCCCCTGTGAGCTTTCTGGGGGGGCTCACTTCCTGGCTTGGAGAGGGCAACTTCTCACTGAGCCCTCATATGGCCTGTCCCCACTGCACACTTGTGGGGAGGACTCTCTGTGTCTCCTCTTCCAAGATCACATACCCATTAGATCAGGGCCCAACCACTGTGACCTCATTCAACCAAGCTGCAACCTTATTCCAAGTGCAGCCACACTGGGTAGGGTCAGGTTCTGTCCAAACTCCAGGGCTGAGTCTAAGTGAGACCAGACTCCACAGCACGTGGTGATGTCCTCTGCTGAGTGAAGCTCAGTGCTCTGTGGATTATACCAATCACCAGCAGGAACGTTGAGGACCCTCACCCAGGGGAAGACAAGGGGTGGTCTTTGGAAGCAGGAAAGAGAAGGGCAGGGTGACCTTGAAGAAGCAGCCAGAAGCCAAGAGTGGGGTTGGTTCTGCCCTGAAGCCCAGGAGGAGTGCCTGTTGCAGGCCAAGCCCACCTGGGGAGAGGAGCTCCCTCCCCACACCCCACAGGGCTCTGAATGGTGTCTCCAAGGGGACAAGGTGTGGTCCCTCCTAACAGGCTCAGGGTCAGCTATGGAGGAGGCTCGGCTCAGAGACAATAACCTCCCCCACAAAGTGAGCCCAGTCTCAGGACTCGAGTTTCTGGTGGAAGACATCCCACGCCGGTTATGTGTGCCACCAAACATCTGTGCTGACCACAGCATGCACCCGTGTGCTGCTTCTCAGGGTCCTGCCACTGAGCTATCGGTCACTGGACAGGAGCATCATGGCCAGGAAACTCACATGGACCCCACGTGAAAACCCTGGCACTTCCACAGATCCAGTTTGACAGGTTTTCTCGTGACAGGCACATCAGTATGGATGCAATGGGTTTTTTTTCTGTTTTCTAAAGACCTTCAAAATACGGTCATTTTCAAACCCAATATATTGATTGGGTTTTTGAAAAAAATACTATATAGAAACGATACAGGAACTAATATTTTCAATTTGCACCATGTAACTTTTGAGGAGGTAGCAGGAGACCTGCAAGTGAGAGACCATCGTGATCCACTAATGTTCTGAAGTGACTGTGACTAGGGATGGCTAGACACCTGTGTCTTGTTCAGATGTGCCAGTTCTGGCACACGCTTCCCTGCCTCCAGCCTCCCTTCCTGCCCTGTGGGGACCTGAGGGTGTAAGGTGGTGACCTGGCCTCCTCTGCCTCCAGTTGGAGAGAAAAGGAACTTGCCCTCCACCGGAGGGAAGAGGAACAGCCAGGGTGTTGGTGTGTGATTCATAACAGAGCAGAACCCATGGAACTGTGGGGAACAGAGGGTAAGGGTGACCTTAGAAGTGGTGACCTCTGGTCGGCCACACTGCAGGAAGGACGCTGCAGTCACCAGCCTCCTGCTGTGAGGGGCTTCTGGCCTAGAACCCACGGCAGCAGCTCACCTTGGGTAGATGTCCTCATGGGTCACGGGGACACAGTGTGTCCTGGGGAGACGTTCTCTGTTCATGTCCTGTGCGGTTCTTTATGGTGGTACACGTCTTCCTGACCCAGGGTCATTACTTTGGTGGATCAGTCCTTGAACTTGAGAGCGAGGCATGTGAAAGGAGTGCAGGTGGACCGACATCGGCCCCACGCCTCTCTGCGGGCTGGACTGCAGCCTGGCCAGCACCACTGTGACCGCAGGTGGCCCAACCGGGGACCGAGGCTCTGTGGGCTACTGTGCTGGCTCCAATATCACCAGGCCAGCCTCTGTGGGGATCCTGTCTCCACAGGGGGTCAGCGGCATGTACATGACCTAGGGACAGCCCCTGGCAAGCACCTCAGCCTGGGGCGATTTCTGGAAAGTCCGCCTCCAAGGGCAGCCGTGCTGAGCGGCCCTCCTTGCCTCGAAGGCCTCTCCAGCCGAGCTCGCGCCTCCCAGGGGCCGGTGCCTTTCCACCTTAGTTGTGCCGTGTTACATGCTGCGGGGAGGAAGCGTCTGCACAGTCCCGTCGCCTGTCACTGTTCCCACCACGCGTGACGACCGACACCTTCTAATCAGCTTCTTTAAAATAGACAAGTACCAGGAGTCGCTGCGCGATCTCAGCGAGTGTTCACTCCAAGGTTCTTTTCTCTTAATTCCACCTGGGTTTCTCCACGTTATGTATCACCCATCTATCTGCATATAATTGCCTTGGTGGTGCATTCTATTTTTGGAATATTGTTTGAACTAAACAACCTGAACTCCACTCATTCCTGAGCATGGGTGATTTTGACTGAAATTGATGTATCTCAAAAATAAAATTCTGGAAATGGCTGGGATACAATTCAGGAACACGTAAAATTCAAGCTAAAAGCAATTCCATTTCAAAACAAGGAATCGATAAGTTTAGAATGCCTTTGAGTGATTTCAGTTCTGGGCCTGGCAATTAACTTCCATATGCTACTGAGTTTTATAATTATAATGTATTATGTGATACTGTATTTTTTTCATTAACTCACCTCCTAATAGTAATGCAGATTTATATCTTGCTTAGTAGTGTGTAAAGTACATGAAAGTAATAAAACTGCATTTAAATACATATTTCATAATTCAAGATTATCACCCCATTATTCCTGATTAGCAAGAGTACGATCCATGCAGGAAGATGGATGCTGGCGACCCCTGGTCTGGTTTCCAAGGACCCAAGCAATAAACACTGGAAGGTAAAGATAACAGCATTGCTTTTTGTTAATGAAAAATAACAAAAGTATCTGAATGACCCACTAATTCCTCAATTACACTTGAATAAGTGCAGCCCTATCCAGGGGGGTGCAGAAAGCTCTGCTGACTTCTTCCTCCCTCCTGAGCAGAAGGTGCAGCACCGTGGCTGGGCCGGCAGGTGTGGGAAGCCCGGCTGGAGGAGGCGTTGTTTGACATCGTCCAGCCCCTGTGCCCTCTCCCCTCTCTGGGCTTCTCAAAGAAGAGGCAGGCATTTGGGGTGGGCACAGCCTGTGGCCTGAGAACCCAGGGAAGCTCCAGAGCCCAAGGCCGTTTTGAGTTTTGCTTCTCCAGTAGAATTTCCTTGGCACAAGGTCGAAGCCACCCTTCTGCCTGGGTGCTGACTGGGTGGGAAGCAATGACGTCCATTGTGCATGGCCTTCACGTTGACCCCACCCCGGAATTAGCACAGAGCCTCCGTTCCGCACATCCAATAAAGCAGCCCTGCAACCCAGAGTGAGACTGGTTACACCCACCATGAGCCCACAATTCCAAAGCTACGGATTTCAGTTCTGATTAGGCTGCAGAGCCATTTGGGCTGAAATCAGTCCCCAGCCTAAATAAATATGTGGCGATGCCTCTATTTCTAACCCTTGAAGGGCCGTGAGGCCTCCCTCAGCCGTTGACAGGACTTACCCACACGTGTGTGCTGAATCCAGCTTCTTAGGGTTCAGAATAATACGAACAAACAGAAACTCGGCTTCCAAGGCACACAACTCAATTGAATTTTAAAAGGGGCAGCCAATTGAATAGCTAGCGATAAATATTTTAAATTTAGAACATTTTCCCCCATTTGATTTCGTGATCACTAATCAAAGCGATAGTTTAGAAAGTCTATTTCGTGTTCCGGAAGCTCTCAGCTGCCTAAGGAGGGCTTCTTCCCCACAGTGAGGAGTGATGCTGTGTGACATCACCCTTGCTGTCACCAACCAAACGCCAAACAGAGCATGCAGAGCCATGTGTGTCCTGCACCTAAGTTGACTGGCAGGGCCGGTGACTGGACCCCTGGAGGAAGAAAGCAACTAGCCTGCGGGTGTTCGCAGCTCGGTGTCGGTGAGGTGGAGTCACCTGCCCTTGGTGATTTCTTAAGCTGGCACGCGAAGCACAGCCCTGGGTCCTTCCTGAGATGTGGGGAAGCCATGCAGATGCCAGCGGCATAGCACCTGGCTCCCCAGCGGGAGCGGGGGCTGCTCAGTGCCCCTCTGGTTCCGTTCCGTCTTTATTGCTTGGAAACACCCACACTCCATGTCCCTTATTCTCTCCGCCCTCTTTGTCACTCTTACGTCCTTGTTCCTCTCCACCAGGTTTCCGGAGCTAGTCACTCGTTGCATCTGACCTCCGCTCAGTGGAAGCTGCTGGTCCCGTTCCCGGTGCTGTGTGTGGAAGGCCAGCAGTCCCTGAGGATTGGCAGCCCACACAGGACCCCTCCCAGGCGCCTGCTCCAGAGAAATGGAAACACGTCCACGCAGAAGCTCAGGTGTTGCTTGTTCAAAAACTCAACTTTCATTATCATGGCACCAATGAATCGGAGAACCATGCCCCCAAATGTCCATTGACTGAGGAACGGTGAGCACTGTGAATGCGGAGGAAAAGGAAGGAGTTCCCAGACACGCTGCAAGACAGACGGACGTCCAAACAGTAGGTACATCCAGGAAGCCCATCAGGAAGCCCATATCTCACCTGATCCCATTACGTGCTGCGTCCAGAATAGCACAGGTGTAAGATGCACCCTGGGTTAGTGGTTGCCAGGGGCTGGGGCTGGGGGAAATGGTGGGGTGGGGTGAGCTCGCATAAGAGTCCATGTTTTTCCAGGTGATAAAAATGTTCTAAAATTAATTGCACAACCCTGTGAGTAGACTAAAGCCTTTGAGTCAGACCCTTTACAAGGGTGAGCGTGTGGCTGTGGATTCTATCTGAATAAAGCTGTTCCAAAGCAAATGACCAAAACTGGGTGCAGGACACAAGGTCAGAGCGGGAGGCGCGGGGTTCTATCCTGGCGCCTGGGCAGTGCACCCACAGCACTTCGGACTTTGTGTTCTGTCTCCAGTGTATTTTTGTCTCACAGATTAACTATTTCATGCAAAGCCGAGTCCCCAGGGGTGGGGGCACATGATTCAGGCCCCACATATGGGAGACCTTGGCACCAAGGCATGCTGACTTGTGAAGGTCACATCGAGGGTGAGTGTATTTGGGGGGAGGAGGAGGAAGCTTCTTGGGCGTGAGGATGAGCAGCAGAGGGGAGCTCCAGGAGGGGAGGGGAGGGAGGGGTGGGGCCTGGCCCCTGGACACCCCTGACCTTCATTACAAACGTGCCCACCTGTTTCTTCCAATACCTGGAGATGCTCACCCTCAGGGCAGAGTCCAGTCCTCCAAACCAGGAGCCAGGCACCTGCTGCCTACCTGCCACCCTGGGTCCCCAGAACCCAAATTAGATGCAGAGGCTGTTAGCAAATGTCTGGAGACTGAGGGAGAGTGTCTAAAATCATAAGGCCTCTCAGACAGCATCCCAGCATCATTTTCAGTGATTCACAAATAGCACCATGCGCTACTGCTCCACGGTGCCACATTCAAGGGGAAAAACCAAGTCCCAGGAAGGGGTCGATGCTCCAGTCCTGGGAGGTCCTGCAACAGAGTGGCATGATGTGTGGCCCTGGGAAGACTCGGCTTCAGCTTAAAGTGAAAGACATCCCCAGGAGCTTGACTCTAACAGAAGGCCAGGCACAAGGGAAGAGGACAGAAGCAAGGACTGGCAGGTGGACACTGTCCAGGGCCTCATGCAGTCAGTGGGCAGGGCACATCACCCCTAGGCCGTGTTTTCAGAAAGGGAAAAGAGGTCACCAATGGACTTATTGCAAAAAGAAAAACCAGAGTCAGGATGTAAGCATGGCCTTGGCGTGTGGCCTTCCTCTTGCACAGCCCAGCAAGGGCCGAGCCTCCTGCAGCTGGAACGGGGCTTCGCTGGAGCTCATCTAATTTCAAAGATAGCAATGTGTACACAGAGGCCACCTTAATTGACAAGAGCAGCAAGTGGGGAGATAGACCCTCTGTGATGCTTCTCTAAGACAATCCAGATTTAAATTAAAAGGTTCTTCATAAACACAGAGAGGGAAACAAAGACAAGCAGGGTGGAGATGAGGAGGAGGAGGAGGAGGGCGGACGGATCAGGACACAGGTAATCAGCACAAGAACAGGTGTCCGCCGCCTCCTGGATTCCCAGTGCGGAGCTGGCCAGAGCGGCTCCTCCTCTCCCTTCCTTTTGGCAGTGTCTTCGCCAGCTATAGATTGAAGAAAATAGGAATGAGCATCTTTCGACCACAAACAGATGTGCTTGATAAAGAAAATGTCAGCAAAAATACTAAGCCAATGTGTCACAGCGTCTTTCTGACAGATAGAGGGAAAAGGTAAGGAATGTTCTATCATGTCCGACAAGGTGTTCTTTTTGAGATTTAAAGATCAGTGTGCAACTTTAAACATGTTTGTCACTTGGGCTCTGACTGCAGCTATCTGGGGCTTCACAAGAACTTTATCAGCCAGGCAGAGGGGGAAAGAAAGGAGCCCGCTCCCATTTATCTCAGCTCGGTTCCCTTCAAAGCCAACAAATAAATTACAGTGTACATTTGATACAAATTGATTTCTTAACTCAAATAACAATGTTGTCCTCCCGGTCGGGCCATGTGTCACTCACTCGCGAGGCTGAGTGAAAGGCTCAATCCGTCTGGGTGACAGAAATAGGCCTGACGCTTCTCACGGAGGAATGCTAATCACCCGGGCTGGCCCGGCCTTTGTGGGCCGGCCGCGATAAGGGGAATCAGGCTGCCCTGTCACTCGGCGCCAGGCCCCATCAGTGTTTGTTCCCGCACGCTCTATGGGCCCTGGAGTCGCCATCCTATTTCATGTGGGAAAATAAGATCCGGCCACTGTGGCTAAGATGCCCATGGCTGGGAGCCATGCGGGAGCCAAAGCGAAAGGAGACCCACTGAATATCTTCAGCTGATCTTATCAGCGCCGGAGAAATGAGATATTGGCAGGGGCTGTTGAGCTCGGCGCAGCTGAGCAGGTTAACAAGGTTGGGAGGTAGGCCACGAGCTAATTGGATTTGCCCCGGCTAGATAAACACTGGCAGCGTGCTGGGAAGGCACACAGCGGCGCTGGCTCTTTGTTTGACTTGAAGCCCAAGGAGGAAAAGGGACGCTGCTCCACTAGCCCAGCTCTGGCGCCTTCCTGAAAGCCCCCTGGTGGGCTGGGCACCTCCCTCTGGCAGAAGGCGCTGGGTGTCCTGATTTGACATAGACAGTGCGGAGCCAGTGGAGTCCTGGCAGTGGATGCAGGTTCCAGCGCTGGACCCCAAGGAGCTCCACAAGGTCTCCGTGGGGGTGAGCTTGGCCTGGGATTTGGGGCCAACCGAATCCATGTGCATCTCCTGCTGACCCCCAAGCCGGGCTTCCAAGGGTGCCGAGATCTGCTTCCCTTCCACCACTGGTGATGGCTGGTTCCACCAGGCACAGCACCCCAGGTGTGGCTGAGGTGCAGGAGACTCCCCAATGGCCAGTCTAGCTCCTTCACGTTCATGGGACATCTCCCAACTGAGGACTGTGTGAAGGGAATCCCACCCCCAACCCTAATCTCCACATACTGAGGGCACTAGTGGTTTTTACTATTTATTGGACACTGACCTTGAAGTGGACCACAGGCATCCACAGAATGCTAGGACAACGTCTGGGACAAGTCCTGGTACTCACCCAGGATCTATCCCTTGCCCAATCTCAATGTCTTGGAGGGCTATGGGTGCCGCTCAGCGGAAGAGCATCTGCCCAGCAGGCTGAGACTGGGTTCCATCTGCAGTGCCACCAGGCATGCAAACAACAAATAATTTTGATGTCTTGGAATTGAGAAGTGAATTTTGATTAAATGTTCATATAGATCAATATTAAAATCTCATATAGAAAGTTATATGTTGATATTTATACATAAATGTTTATTTTGTATATATAATTGTTGATATAAACAGGTTTCTATTTACATTGAATAACTTGAAAGAAGTATAAAAGTATAAAGAAATATAAAGTAAAAGTTATATATTACTTTAGTTTGCAAACTTCTTTCAGAAAATTTCTTTATAATTTTGCATCCCTAATCTAGCAATGCAGCCCATTCTGAAATTTAGAATCTGGAGCTGCACCCTCCCTGGGAGAAGAGCACATTATCAAATGCACAAGTGACTAAGGTCTCATTTTCCCAGTGTCTTTACCAAGTACCTTGAGGTGTCCTGCACTGCAAATGTTTATACTTAAGCCAATTAATGCAAAAATAAAGTCATATAAGATTTTCCTAAGAGGCATCAGGTGTTATTTATGCATATATTTAAAATCTTAGTCCCTGTTTTTCCTGCTCAGCAATGGTCAAGGAGACAGAGCCGCAGCCTGGACGCTGGGCTGGACTCTTAGAGGAGAAAAGAAAATCTGTGGCAGACGTGCTGTCAAGGGGCACACTCTCCCCTTTCAGGGTGTCAGCTGGGAGTCTGGGGCAGCCTGCTGCTCACTACTCATTCTGGTGCAGGATTCTCTGTCCCTGGAAGGTTGCTGGCAGGCGTTGTCAGTGCTCAGGAAGTTGCCCTGGGTGAGGAGGCTCCGGCCCCATGCTCAGGGGCCCCATGCACTCGCCCCTCCTTGTTGTCTGTGCCCTGGGTAGCCTGGTGAGGGGAGCCTGGCCTCCAGGACCCTGGAGCAGAGCAGAGTGCACACCCCAGGCACACCTCACTGACCCAGATGAGTCCTGAGAGGGAAGGGATTGTGAGTTCATGGTCTGAGTAGTCCTTCTGACTTCTAGGCTTGGGCAGAAGGCCACTCTGCACAGCTCCTCTGGGCAGGGGCAGGAGAAACAGATGACCAGGGACTAAGTCTCCAACACACGGAAGCACAGAAGGACACTACATGGTGACGGCAACCCCTCAGAAGGTCACCAGACACAGCACTCCGGAGAGTCGGTTAACCAAAGGAGTGTGTGCATGGCCTTTTGAAATACTAACTCCATCAACTGATCTGTGAAAAATATTCATCAGTTTTAAAGATTATCATGTGAAGTGAATCTAGCTGAACGCGGAACTCAGAACCGGCCTGCTGTCACTCATGTGGCTGACTGCAGGAGACTCCCGGATGGGCAGAGTCCACCAGGAAGATGGGAGCGCATGATGGAGTGGTGGCCAGAGGCACCGAGCATGCATGGGAGGATCCAGCGGCCTGCCTGCTATTTTCCTCTGCTGCCCATACTGCAGCCTACTGAGGGCTGCGCATCGTGACGTTACGGCGAGTTAAGCTCAGATCTGCTCATCACAAGAAATGCCTAACGCTGGAGGTCACCTGTACGTCCATTAGCTTGATTTAATCATTCCACCTTGCATTAATGAAATTGACCAAATTATGCGGCATGGTATGCATGTATGAATATATCACAAGGAGTTCCACTTTCATGTATAACAGCACTGCACCAACTGAAAAATGAATTAATAGGAGGAAGACGGATAGAGCAGAAGGGGATCATCAGGGGAGGAAGGAGGAGAGGGAGGTGGGATACTGGGGATTGAGAGGAGCAAATTATGTTATATACATTTATGGATATCAAAATGACCTCCAAAATTATGTACAGCTATAATGCGCTAATATATTTTACAATATAGAATATGTATATTATTTTTATGTACAGACGTAAAAATCACGACACCCCTTCATCCCTCATGAAACATGTACACTGATAACTCGTCAATGTGTGGAAACACTAATCGATTGCTTTCTCTGTGCCTCTGGATCCTCAGGGAGCTTTGGAGCTGCTGAGGCTCACACACCTCAGAGCAGGAGACAGCTTCACTACCAATATAATTTTAAAGTCAACACAACAGGACGTTGACAGGGGACACATGCCATGTGTTAAAATAATCAGAACAAGGTGATGGAGCTGGAAGTGAGGGGTGCACGCTGCTGTTTCCATGCCGTCTCTGCCGACCAGAGGACCAGAGGATGCTGTCAGGAGCCTCTGGAGGAGATGACGGCTTCAACTCCACCTGCTTTGGAGCAAGATGCTCTGAGCAGAGGGCGCAGAGGCCCAGAGGCTCTGAGGGGGAACATGAGAGTTCACGGAAGACTGAGGCTGAGCCCAGTGCGTGAGGCAAAGCTGCAGGAAAGTCCCCGGGCGTGATGGTGGGCTGGGCTGGGCACTGGGAGAGCTTGGCTTTTACTCCAGGAGGCAGGGGAGCTGGCTGTCGGCTGTCTCTAAGCAGAAACCTGATGCCATCTTGCGTTTGCAAAGCCTTGCTCAAACTGACCGGTTGGAAACAGAGTAAGGGGGTGAGGGTGCAGGCAGGGAGGCCCCTGGAGGTTTGACAACAACCCAAGGGAGGCCACCCGTCTTCAGGCAAGATGGTGGCACCGGCTGTGTGAAATGACAGGTCATGGATGGGAGGTGAAGCCACAGTGTCCTGTGGGGCTGAGTGTGGGGTGGAGGGGCAGGAGCGCTGGGGAGCCTTTGGCCTGGGCTGTGGGTGGACTGCTGTTGCTCTTGGCCGCAGAGGGAAGTTTGCAGGAAAGGCTGTCTTAGCTGGTGCGAGCGGGAGGTTCACTCACCATCCAGGAAGTTCATGGAGTGGAAACACAGGAGACAAGGCTGCGACTGAATGTCACCTCTGGGAATGTCAGCATCTGAACAGAACGCCAAGTCACACTTCTGGGATGGGCTGAGTGGAGACAGAGAGAGAGGGCCCAAGGCAGAGTCCTGGTTCCAACGTGGAGAGTCCCCGCCGGGGAGCAAGAGTCCCTCAGGAAAGGTGGTGCTGAGGCCTCGAGGGAGGGGAACAGATGAGTGACAGCAGCGATGCCTTGTCCACTGCTTCCCACTGGCCACATGGAAGGACAATGCAGAACTGCCGGATGGACCCAGGGTCTTGCAGTCTCTGGGGACCCCGTCTCTCTGGGAGCAGAGACCACACCTCCTGTGGGTTCTGCTGCAGAGGAAAGCAGAGAATCGCACTGCGGGGCACAGGGGCTGAGGACGGGGGACTCTGTTTGCGTCTTTGCCTTTCAGGGGAGAACGTGACAGCAGGTGCCGCAGAACCTGAGTTGGCCCAGCTGGGAGTGAGGATGGCGAGGTCTCCGCCGTCTCTCACGTGCAGTCCATGTGAGCGGGTGGTGGGCACTGCAGGGGAAGGCGGGCTCAGGGTCCAAAGACCCACCCTCTGGCCCTTTGCCTCTTACCTAAGGATGGGGGCAGGCGGAGGGCCCAGAGCAGAGCTGGGGCAGGTGTTGGTGCCAGAGCCTGCAGCCCGGTGACTCCTCTGCTCCCTGACCAGGAAGCAGGTGTGGGTCACCTGCAAGGTGCAGGCTGCAGGGGACAGGCAGGCACCTCAAAGTTGTGAAGGTTCCTGCAGGACTGAGTGGCAATTTAAATTTATGATCAGTTGAACTTGCAGATGTGGGGAACTGAATTCCATTTGTATGTGTTTTCTGCTATAGGAAAGCACATGGCTCACATTTAAAATTGGTCTTTTAAATCAGTAGTTTTCTTTTTTTTTCTTTTAATTTTTATTTAATTTTTGGTTCTTTTTATTATACATGACAGTAGAACCCATTCTGATATAATTATGCATCAGGGAAAATATCTTTTTCACAATATAGAGTCACACGATTCGTAAACTTACATATTCATAGGGTAATACTGCCTCGGTCTACTATCTCTCCTTCCCCCAAACCCTCCCATCCCATTTTCCTCTACAACATCCATACTCCCTCCATTCTTCTCTTGTCCCCCTACCCCCCAGGACCCCTCCCATCCCTGTTATGTATCATCATCCACTTCTCAGAGAAAACATTTGGTCTTTGTTTTTTTGGGCTTGGTGTATTTCACTTAGCATGATATTCTCCAACTCCACCCATTTACCAGCAAATGGCATAATGTTATTCTTCTTTATCACTGAGTAATATTCCATTGTGAATATATAGCACTGTTTCTTTATTCATTCATCAATTGAAGGGCATCTAGTTTGGTACTACAATCTAGCTATTATGAATTGAGCAGCTATGAACATAGATGTGGCTGCATCCCTCTACTTAATGATTTTAAGACTTTTGGGTATAAACCAAGGAGTGGCACAGCTGGGTCAAATGGTAGGTCTATTCCAATTTTTTTGAGGGATCTCCATACTGCTTTCCAGAGCGGCTGCCCCAATTTGCAACACCACCAGCAATGTATGAGTGTGCCTTTTTCTCCACATCCATGCCAACACTTATTATTGCTTGTGTTCCTGATAATAGCCATTCTTAATGGAATTAGATGAAATCTTAGGGTTGTTTTAATTTGCATTTCTCTAATTACTAGAGATGATGAGCACTTTTTCATGTATTTGTTGATCACCTGTGTATCTTCTTCTGTGAAGTGTCTGCCCAGTTCCTTAGCCCATTTATTGATTGGGTTCTTTGTATTTTTGGTGTAAAGTTTTCTCAGTTCTTTATAAATTTTGGAGATCAGTGCTCTGTCTGAAGTGTGTGTGGAAAAGATTTTTTCCCACTCTGTAGGCTCTCTTTTCACATTATCAATTGTTTCTTTTGCTGAGAAAAAGCTTTTTAGTTTGAATCATCCCATTTATTGATTCTTCCTTTTATTTCTTGTGCTCTGGGGGTCATGTTAAGGAAGTCTGGTCCTAAGCTAACATGAAGAAGATTCAGGCCTACTATTTCTAGTATTTGGTGAAGGGTCTCAGGTTTAATTCCTAGATCCTTGATCCATTTTGAGTTGAGTTTTCTACAGGGTGAGAAATAGGGGTTTAATTTCACTTTATTGCATATGGATTTCCAGTTTTGCCAGCACCATTTGTTGAAGAGGCTATCTTCCTCCATTGTATGTTTTTGGCACCTTTGTCTAGTATAAGATAACTTTACTTATGTGGGTTTGTCTCTGCACCATTGGTCTATCTGCCTATTTTGGGGCCTTTTATTCTGCACCATTGGTCTATCTGCCTATTTTGGGGCCAATACCATGCTGTTTTTGTTCCTATTGCTCTATAGTAGAATTTAAGGTCTGGTATTGTGATACCCCCTGCTTCACTCTTCTTGCTAAGAATTGCTTTAGCAATTCTGGGTCTCTTATTCCCCCAAATGAATTTCATAATTGCTTGCTCAATTTCTATGAGGTCTGTCATTGGGATTTTAATTGGAATTGCATTGAATTTGTATAGTGCTTTTGGTAGTAGGGCTATTTTGACAATATTAATTCTGCCTATCCAAGAACATGGGAGATCTTTCCATATTCTAAGGTCTTCCTCAATTTCTTTCTTTAATGTTCTGTAGTTTTCATTGAAGAGGTCTTTCACCTCTTTTGTTAGATTGATTCCCAAGTATTTTATTTTATTTGAGGCTATTTTGAATGGAGTTGTTTTTCTCATTTCACTTTCAGATGATTTCATCACTTTTGTATACAAATGCATTTGATTTATGTGTGTTTATTTTATATCTTGCTATTTTGTTGAATTCGTTAATTCAAAAGTTTAAAGTTTTATTCGTTAATTCAAAATTTTAAAGTTTCCTGGTGGAATTTTTTGGATCCTGTAAATATCGGATCATGTCATCAGCAAATAGTGACAGCTTGAGTTCTTTTTTTCCTATTCATATTCCTTTAATTTCTGTGATCTGTCTAATTGCTCTGGCTAGCATTTCCAGGACAATGTTGAATAGAAGTGGTGACAGTGGGCATCCCTGTCTTGTTCCAGTTTTTAAAGGGATGCTTTCAGTTTTTCTCTGTTAAGGATGATGTTGGCAGTGGGCTTAGCATAAATAGCCTTTACAATGTTGAGGTATGTTCCTACCATCCCTATTTTTTCCGGTGTTTTGAGCATGAAGGGGTGTTGTATTTTGTCAAATGCTTTTTCAGCATCTATTGACATAATCAAGTGATTCTTAACCTTAAGTCTATTGATGTGATGAATTACATTTATTGATTTCTGGATGTTGAACCAACCAACCTTGCATCCCTGGGATAAACCCCACTTGATTGTGGAGCACTACTTCTTAATATGGTTTTGTAAGTGATTTGCCATAATTTTGTTAAGGATTCTTGCATCTATATTCATCAGAGATATTGGCCTAAAGTTTTCTTTTCTAGATGTGTCTTTGTCTGGTTCTGGTATCAGAGTGATACTAACTAACTTCATAGAATGAATTTGGAAGGGTTCCCTCCTTTTCTATTTGATGAAATGCTTTGAGGAGTATTGGTATAAGTTCTTCTTTGAAGGTCTCGTAGATATGGGAATCCATCTGGTCCCTGGCTTTTCTTGGTTGGCAGGCTTTTGATGGCTTCTTCTGTTTCATTGCTTGAAATTGATCTGTTTAAATTGTGTATGTCCTCCTGGTTCAGTTTGGGAGGATCATATGTCTCTAGTAATTTGTCGATGTCTTTGGGATCTTCTATTTGGTTGGCGTATAGATTTCAAAGTAGCTTCTAATTATGTTTTATATTTCAACGGTGTCTCTTGTGATAGTTCCTTTTTCATCACGAATTTTAGTAATTTGACTTTTTTTTCTCCTTCTCTTTGTTTGTGAGGCTAAGGGTTTATCTATTTTGTTTACTTTTTCAAAGAGCCAAATTTTGTTTTTTTTCAGTTTTTTTTAATTGTTTCAATTTCATTGATTTCAGCTCTGATTTTAATTATTTCCTGTGTTCTACTATTTTTGCTGTTGTTCTGTTCTTCTTTTTCTAGGGCTTTGAGATGTAAGGTTAGGTCGTTGAGTTGTTGACTTTTTATTCTTTTCTTGAATGTGCTCAATGCAATGAACTTTCCTCTTAGTACTGCTTTCATAGTGTCCCAGAGATTTTGATATGTTGTATCGTCATTCTCATTTACCTCTCAGAAATTTTTTATCTCCTCCCTGATGTTTTCAGTTATCCATGCTTCATTCAATAGCATATTATTTAGTCTCCAGTTTTGGAGTAGTTTCTTTTTTTTAATTCTGTCACTGATTTCTAATTTCATTCCATTGTGATCCAATAGAATACAAGGTAGTATCTCTACTTTCTTGCATTTACTAAGGGCTGCTTTGTGGCATACCATATGGTCTATTTTAGAGAAGGAGCCACTTGCTGCTGAGAACAAAGTGTATTCACTCATTGATGGATGGAATATTCTGTATATGTCTGTTAAGTCTAAGGTATTCATTGTCTTATTGAATTGTATGGCTTCTTTGTTTAGTTTTTGTTTGGAAGATCTATCTAGTGGTGACAGTGGTGTGTTAAAGTCACCCAGAATTATTGTGTTGTGGTCCATTTGACTCCTGAAATTGAGAAGGATTTGTTTGATGTACATGGATGGGCCATTGTTTGTGGTATAAATATTTATAATTGTTATGTCTTCTTGATTTATGGTTCCCTTAAGCAATATGAAGTGACCTTCTTTATCCCTTCTGGCTAACTTTGGATTGAAGTCCACTTTATCTGATATGAGGATGGGAACCCCTGCTTTTTTACTGAATCAATGTGTGTGGTAGGTTTTTCCCATCCTTTCACCTTTAGTCTGTGGGTGTCCTTTTCTATGAGATGAGTCTCTTGAAGGCGGCATATTGTTGAGTCTTTCTTTTAAGTGATGAGCTGAGCTTAGGCCATTAACGTTCAGGGTTATTATTGAGATATGATTTGTGTTCCCAGTCATTTTGGCTTAGATTTGGTTTTTAATGTGACTTGGTTTCTCCTTTGATTGACTTTCCTTTAGGATAGTTTCCCCCTTTGATGACTTACATTGTTGTTGTTCATTTCTTCCTCATGGAATATCTTGCTGAGAATGTTCTGTAGTGCAGGCTTTCTATGTATAAATTCTTTTAACTTTTGTTTGTTGTGGAAGGATTTTATTTCATCTTCAAATCTGAAGGTTAGTCTTGCTGGATACAAGATTATTGGTTAGCAATCATGTTCTTTCAGAGCTTGAAATATATTGTTCCAGGCCCTTTTAGCTTTTAGGGTCTGGGCTGAGAAATCTGCTGAGATCCGTATTGGTTTCCCCCTATATGTAATCTGTTGCTTTTCTCTCACAGCCTTTAAAATCCTATCTTTATTTTGTACATTAGGCATATTTCATTATAATGTGCCTCGGTGAGGATCTGTTGTAATTTTGTGCATTTGGTGTTCTCTAAGCCTCTTGCAGTTGAATTTCCATTTCATTCTTCAGGTTTGGGAAATTTTCTGATATTATTTCATTGAATAGGTTATTCATTCCTTTGGCTTCTATCTCTGTGCCTTCCTCAATCCTGATAATTCTTAAATTTGGTCATTTCATGATATCCCATATTTCTTGGAGTTTCCATAGTTTTCAAATCAGTAGTTTTCAAAGGTTTTTGACAGGGTTATTCTTTATTCATAAAAGGCAGAATCCCTCCCAACACAGCTGAGCTGCTGCAGTTGCAGGTTTGCGGGACCAGGATGCCCGCGGGCACAGAGCGCCCAGCCCTGCTTCCCTCGCTGTGCCCAGAGCCCTCGACCAAGGATGTCCACTCTAGGCTATCCTTGTGGCACCCACACTGGCCAGCGCTGTCTAGGCCTCCTGGGCCCTCACTTCCGCAGCGTGGCAGCTGGAGATCTCTAGGTGCACTCAGCCCGACTGGCCCTTGGTTTCCAGGACAGCGCCTGGTCTAGGGGCACTCCTGGGCTCCCTGTGCCACACTCAGGGTCTTTTCACCACTTACAATGTGTGTGTGGCACATCACACAGACCACACCTGAGATGATGATGAACACAGTTTCTCCAGTGGGAGGCGAGGCCTGCAGGGAGAAGGGCTCTGGATGAGCCTCTAACAGAGGGTTGGGCTTCATGGCCTGGCCCAGGGCAAACAGAGAACAGAGGGAACCGGGTCAGGCCGGGTTGCCTGGGGCAGAGGTGTGAAGAGAGGTGTGGGCTATGCCAGCCTCCGAGAGGAGGGATCCGGCCCACTGTGGTACCAGCATTTGTGGGTGAGTGTGGCGGTGGCTGGAGAGGGAGCCAGACTTGAAACCCTCCCAGGAGTCTGCACTGCGAGGCACAGGCTGCCATTGGAGGAGGCTGTTGGCCTCTACCCCAGCTTGGACCACCAGGAGCCCAGGCAGCCTCTGTGAGCCTCTCACCTGCTCTGGGAATGAAGGGTCAAGCAGAGGGCAGAGCCTCCCCCATCCTGGATGTGGAGCAGCCTCCACTGGAGGCCCTCTGTGACCTGTGCTGCAGAGCAAGGCAAACACCAGTCCAGGGTGGAGGAGAAGTCACAGGCTGGTCCCTGGGCGCTAGGCCTCGTGTGGCCGCTGTGCCCTGGGACTCCCGAGATTGTGGATATAGGCACTGACCTCTACTGTCCTCTCCACGAGCCTCCCCTGTTCTAATAAAGACTTCTTTAGTCCTGCTGGATCTTCTTCAGTCCTGTTGCATTGGGGCCACCTGCTCCAGAAAGTCCTCATCTGAGCCGATTCCACCTGCCATGACCCAGTTTGCTAAGATGGTCTGCACGTGGGAGGGCCTGGGAGTTAGGGCCTTCCCATGGGGGTCTGATGGGTCACAGCTCCGCCTAGAAGAAATAGCAACAGTTGGTCCCTTCCTCAAAAGAGTCCCATGGCTTTAATCAGCTTCTCACCCCATGGATGAAGAGAGGTAAATACCGCCCACATATCGTAGAAACTTCTTCCTCGTTTTGATTCACTGGATCCCCTTGGGATCCGTGGGAAGGAAATATGGACTGTATTTTCTACGATAGGAACAGAGGCTCAGAGGTTAGGGGGATGACCCAAGGTCACAGAGGAAGAGTGAGAGCACAGGAACTCTAAGCTGGCAAGGGGAGCCTTCTCCGCCTTGCTGTGAGGCATCTCTGCTCCCAGGATGGACCCAACGCCAGGTGCTGCTTTGAAGCTATTGGGTTTTCATACATTCGAGCTGATGAGGACGGATCTTGAGAAGATCTCTTTTTAAGGGCATCGTCTATTTACCTTCCAGAGACGTTTTGTCCCCAAAGCAATCATGGCATCACATTCTGCTTATACCAAGTGCGACAAAAATGGAAAATACTAAATCAGGGCTTGCCGCTTGAAAAAAGAAAGATACAAAATGCAGTCATACGGAATGTGTTCTGGGGCAGAAAGGAGCGTGTTCAGTCAGGACGGATAAGGAGAGGAAAACAATTCAGACCAAACTTTGCTTCCAATTGAAACGCAGGTTTATTTTTAGAGAAAGAAAAATGACCCTCCCCGTAAGTGTGCATCTGGGACGGCCCTCTGCTATAAAGTTGGCCCTGCTTTAACATATTTTATGTGCGATGGCTTCCTCCTTGAACGGTCTGCGACTCCTGCTATCTTTGGACCCGTCGCAGTGCAGAGGGTGCGTCCTGGGAGACGGAGACCCAAAACCACGCAGCTCCAGAGTGGCAGCACAGGGACCAGCCCTCGCTCTTCAGTCACTCTCAGCGTGCAGAGGGACCTCTAAGAACTTCGTGAGCTCCGCCTCCATCCACTGGGGCCGCCCTGACAAAGCAGTGTCTGTGGCCCTCGGTAGCAGACATTCAAGACCACGGTGCTTGGGTTCCCGGTGGGGCTCGGCCGGGTTCCTAGTAGGCCACCTTCTCACTGGGCCTACCCCGGGTGGAGAGAGGAGCTGCCATGGCTCCTCTCTAAGGGCACACATCCTACTGGCTGAGGGCTCCGCCCTTATGAGCCCCATTAACCTCAATTTCTCCTCCCCTCAGGTGGTCAGTGCGGCTGGGCCTCCACGCACACACTGGGGGCACCAACTCAGCCCTCTTCGGTACCCACGAGATCCTCAGAGGAGGCCCACAGGCTGGGCCTTTTCTTGTTAGGGCATTACCTCTGGGGAAATGATTTGAGAAGCACGATTTTTACACCATTTCATCATGGTGTCCAGACTGCACATGGGGACCCTGGAAAGTTCCAGCATAATTAAAGAGTTCTCAGCTTTCAGATAGAGCATTCTAAGAAAGTTATCACCTTCTCCTTCAAAAAACCAAGCCAGCCACCCCCTTGAAGGCCCACCTGACGTGGCCGTGATGGCTGTGCCGGCCCTTGCCTAGCCACAGCCCCAAGGCTGGGGTCACGTCTAGCAGCTCTTTCACTTGCTCATGTGGTTTTTTCTTCATCTGCTCTGACACCATTTCAACTCCCCACTTTGACTCTGTGGAGCCCCGATATCTAGGAACGCTCGTCACAGGCCTTCTCAGGTGTAAGAACGAGCCTCATGGTCCCAGGCGGGGCTTTCTGTGCCCTCCACAGTGTGGAGTGGGAGTCTCCACTTCCTCCACAGTTGGCCGGAATCTGTCCTCCGGGAACCTGGCCCAGCCCACAGTGCCCCCTCGCTCCTCTGCCTGAGGGTCCCGACTTCACACCCCAGGGGAGATGCTCCTTGCTGCTTTGCTCCTGGGGTGACCGACAGCTAGGGCAGGTGGGGACCACCTCTGGTTAGGGTGTGACCTCTGGGGAGATGTTTTGGAGAACACAGGACTTGACAGAGGCTCTGCCAGAGCCAGGAGGGCGTCTGGATTCAGTGGAAAGCTGATGTTGGGAGCAAACTCCTGCATGAACTTCCAGCTCTTCAGTCTCCTTAAAAATGCAGAAGGAGAAACTGTTCAAGGAAATCCTGAAGTCGCTGGCATTCCACTTGTTAAAACTGCCATCCTCTGTGGTGTTGGTGAAGAAGCCGGCTTGCTCACCGGGAAGGGTACATTTGGTCCATGGGTGATGCTTCTCAGTGGACTCAGGGTCCTAGAATCTTGGTGGTGAGCCTGGTCCAGTAGCAGGCATGTCCATCAAGGCTCTGGGCTTTATCCCGTGAAGACACCTTTACTTCCATCCTTGGGGGACTGGTGTGCCACAACGATCTCTGGGTTAAGCAGTTGAAATCATTCGATTTGAAACGTGTAAAATAGTGGGATCTGACCAGGTGATTGACACTGCTGAATCCCCGCAGGACCTGGGAAGTGAGCCTCTGGGCCGGGACCCATCAGGGCCTTCCATGGAGCATGATTGGTGGGGTCTTGAATCACAGGGACACCAGTTCACAGGGCTGTCATCTGAGCACAGTTCCGTAGAGTAGGGAGACAGGCTTGGCCTGGCCACCAGTGCTCTCCCCACCCGGTGACACCCTGCAGCATAGAGCAGAGTCCCTCTTGAGGCTCCTTACTCCAGCCTGAGTTGACTGAGGACTGACGCCAGCAGAAAGGCACAGAAATGAGGTCAGCTCAGGGGCACCAGGATCAAGGCCATGCCCACAAAAGTCACCTTGTCCTGACCCTCACCTGTCCACCTGATCTCTGGCCAATTCCCCACTGACTGTGCTTTGGCCATAACCACTCGTGCATCAAGTAAATGTTTCCTGAGCACCTACTGTGGGCTGTGCTCTGCCTCGCTCCTGCCTGCTGCCCCCACCTGCCTGTTCTCCTCCCTTCCCTCCGCACAGCTCACCCTTCCAGGCTTGCTGGGACAGGGCCTTCTGATGTTTTCTGTGACCTCATAGGCCAGACTAATTTCCCATGCTTGGGTCCTTTCACCACATTTCCCTCTAATAACTTTTACTGGGCTCACCATCACTGACTTTGAAATCAATGACAGAAGTGGGTCCGTGTTACCAAATTGCTGGTCCGTGTGCCAAAGCATCCTTCTCAGAATCTACTCTCAAGTAACCAACTACCGCAAACCAATGGAGCTCCAGCAATCGACAGGGTGTGGAAGCCCCAGTGTCACCTCTGTCACATCCCACTGGGCAGAAGGAACCACAAGACAAGCCACAGTGAAGGTTTCTCCATGCCTCCAGGAGGAAAGGGTGGCAGGTGCTCTGGGGGACTGCTGGGACGGTGTGGAGATGCTGGACAGGAGCCTGCTTCCCCACTCAGCTGTGTGGACGTGCTGCCACACAGTAGGTGCTTTGGAAATGTCAATCACATTTCAAGCATAGGATCTACTGTTTCTGGAGGGGCTTAGGCAACCTCAGTGACCCTGTGGGGCCGTGTCCTGCCGTGGGAGGGAGGGGTGTGCCCAGAGCACGGCTCGGAGCCTTCAGTTCTAATCCAGTGTCCTCTGAGACTAGGTCTCAGATCCAGGTCTCAGTGGGTCCTGCAGATCATGGGACCTCTGCATGTGAGTGGACAGCGTGGCATTCCAAGGGCCTGCTGCGGGTCTTGCTGAATGTCACATGGAATCACGCTTCCTTCCTGGCAGGGAGGGTGAGGGGACGAGGGCTGTGCACGCTCTGGCTTTCCCCAGGGTGTGGACGTGTGCGTCACAGGAGGGCCAGTCGCAGGAGAAGGCCAGAGCTGCCCTTTGCCTTGGAGCCTGTCATCTTCACAGACTGTTAGGTTTGGGTCTGGGGACGGTGAGGGCAGGGTGGGGTTCATCTGCCTACCACGGGTATATCTCAGACAGTGGCTGCTTCCTGACCCGTCCACCCCCCTGTCTAGGCACACACTGTCCATGCAGCCGCTGTACAGCCACTGGTCACTACGTTTAACTTGATGAGACGAAACAAAGCGTCCCTTCCTCCATTGCACAGGCTCCCTTCAAGTGCTCTGTGGCCACGCGTGGCTGACCACCGCCCTGTGGAGCAGAACAGTGTGGCTCATCTCTGGATGACCAGTGCTTGGCAGGTCCCCTGAATCCAGTTCACTTCCACTCAGTATTTACTGAATGGAGAGATGAATGGAAGAAGGCTCATCTCAGCACTGAAGCAGAGGGGAGAGTTACCTTTGACCCGTTTGTTTCCAGGCAACAAACACCTATATTGCTTGCAGCAGCTTGGATTCAATCACCTGAAAGTACCTGAAGGAAGGGAGCGAGAGGTCACGGGTGACATTTCGGCTTTGAGACAACCGACCCGAGCTGTGAGTTGAAAGAGCAGAGGATGCTCCAAACAGCAAAGGCAGCCCTTCAATGCAGACTACTGTCATTTGCCGACAGTGGGCTGAAGCTGGCTGTCATAGTGTGGATGTGAGGCGCCCCCAGAAGCTCATGTGTGAGGCAGTGCAGAAGGGTTCAGAGGAGAAGCGATGGGTTGGGAGGGTCTTAACTCAGTGAACCAACCCTGTGGTTGACTGAGAGGTAACGGAAGCCCTAGGGTGTGGCTGCAGGAGGTGGCGCTGGGGCGTGGCTTTGGGCAGGTGTTTGCATCTGGCTAGTGGAGTCTCTCTGTCTCTGCTTCTGATCACCAGGCGAGCTGCTTCCCTCGCCCCGATCTTCACCATGCTGCCCAGCCTCACCTCGAGCCCCGAGGAATGGAGCGGCCTCCTACGGACTAGGGCCTCTGAAACTGAGAGCCCTCAGGTAAACCCTTCCTCTGCAGGTAAACCTCCTCTGCAGGTAAACCCTTCCTCCTCTGCAGTTGAGCAGGTCAGATCTTCTAGTCACACCGCTGACTAAAACACTGACTTAATTCATTTTCTCAAAATTGAATTTTTTCAGAATGCAGCTAAGGCTTCCCCTCTCATTGCTTTGTAACCCTGCCGTGCCCGTTTCCCCGGTGACGTGTGCATCCCCACGTGTGCTTGTGTGGGGGTGGGGCAGGGCTGGGGCCGGACAGACCAATCTGGAGATGAGCTGTGTAACCAAGGGAGGTTCACTCCAGGTGTGGTGAACCTTCTGCCTCCCAACTGTTTGGCAGTCAGAAACCTGATGTCCTGCCGAGCTCGGGAGGCCAAGGTCCAGAGATGATACGCACATGCAGCCTCGGTAGCATCAGGTGACCCTCCCACCACCATGTCACTAGTGTCCAGTTGCTGAAGAAGGTGCAGGATCTGGTGCTGTGTGGGTGCCAGGCACCAGGGTGATGCCTAGATGACTGCTGGGTCCGCAGCCCCCTTGAGGGAAAGGGAGACTTTAAATGGATTTCAATGTAATGCAACCAGCCCTCTAAACCCGTCTTTTCGTCCATCTTGGTGACAGCCGGGGAACGAGCGGCTTTC
Organism: Glaucomys volans; assembly: GCA_020662805.1. Classification (NCBI taxonomy): domain Eukaryota; kingdom Metazoa; phylum Chordata; class Mammalia; order Rodentia; family Sciuridae; genus Glaucomys; species Glaucomys volans. The sequence continues at coordinate 33,122 of JAJEJO010053323.1, read as the reverse complement.
TGCGTGCTCTTGCCATCACCTGCAGCCTTACCTCGTGCCCCAGGAAGGTTCATCACGGGGACGTGGGTCGGATGTTGAGAACACACAAGCATCCACACTCACCAATCAGCCATGGATATTTCAGAGTACGATCCTCCGAGACAGTCCTCAGAAAGTATCACATCGTTTGGGCGAAAAGTTTTCTTTTTCCAACATTCTTTTAAAAAAAAATAAAACCACCAAGCGCAAATGAGCACATTGACCCCATTTGTACAGGCAAAACAAACGATGTGCTCTCTTCTTCCACAATGAGGGGGTTTGCAGCTGCCTTCGCAAACGAACCGTGGCCAAGAGAAACAAAGCAGGTTCCCACAGAAACACGATTAATCATCCCTATTTGCCACATATACAATATTTTAGGCATTAAGTACACCATTAATATATACAAACACTCAATGTTGTACAGTGTTTTATTAAATTCACTTATCTTGCCCTTTCACTTTATTATTAAATTATGAATAAAAAGCACTGCTAACATATCTTGTGTCAGATAATTGCATTTCTTCTCTTTGTGTTCTCCTCTCAGAAATATCATACACTCATAGAATATCCAAAAAAGGTAATTCATATTCAGATTCAGCTAAAATTAATTGAGTACCTTCCATGTACCAGACCATGCAGTGCTCCATTCATGATGAAATTATTTATCAAACTCCAGATTTTTACCAAAACACAGAAGAGGGAGTCAGTGTGCCTTTGACAACCATGCAGATAAGGGCTGAATGCAATATTCCAAATAACGGCAAAGTCCAAAATCAGGACGCAGTCATTAGCTTGGTCCTTGTGAACGCAGAGGAGAGTGATGGATTTGAAAAGTAAATGGGAAAGAGTTTTACAGCGTGATAACCAAAAACACAATTTAAAAATGGGTCAACAACATAACATTTCTGAAAAAAATTTACAAATGTCCAACAGGTACATGAACAGATGCTCATTATCACGAGTCCCTGGGGACATGCAAGCCAAATCACAGCCAGATGCCACCTCACACCCATACGAGGGCCAGTACCACAAATACAGAAAATACCAAGGGTTGGCAGAGCTGTGGAAGTGGGTGCTTGTGCACCACTGGTGGGGCTGCAGAAAGACCGCTGCAGTGGACAGAGGCAAGGCCGCTCTGCAGAGAGCCTCCTCTGGTGGAATGTGTGCCCCAAGCACCAGAGGCCCTGGAGCAGGTATCCACACACCTGTGCTCACAGGCCACAGGTTCACATCAGCCAAAGGGTGGAAGGAGCCAAGAGTCCAACAGCAAGTGGACAGATAAACACTCATGGTGCATACACAGGACGGAAGGCCCCGCAGACTCGGAGTGGAGGGAGAGTCTAGAGCCCTCTGTGGGGATGAACCCTGAGGACTCTCTGATGAGCCAGACACAGAAGGTCCAGCACCGCATGGCTCCCCTCCCTCGAGGGCCGAGAGTGATCAGATCCATGGCTAGAAGATAAAATGATGGGTTTCATGGCCTGAAGTGGGCAGCAGGGAGTCAGCTGGGCTGGGGGTGCAGGGGGCTGGGTGGACCTGATGATGGCTTCAGAGCACGCTAATCGTCCTCTGCACCGCATATTTAAAGGTGGGTAAAATGAGCGATTTTATGTCATGTGTCTCTTACCACAGAAGCATCACCCCTCTAAAAACTATCACTGCAAAGTTTAGGGGAAAATCTCCATTAGAAAGAACATAATATAAAATGATGGGCAATGTCTTTCAGATTTACAAATCTCCTCAAAACCAACGTAGGAAAATAAAACTGTGAATGATTTAGTTGTCTATTTAAATGACAGCTTAAATGGCCTGAGTAAACACCAGCGGTGCGACGTATGAAGATTTTAATGGTAGCAACCGCTAACTGGTCCCCTGGGAGGGAATTAGTGCCGTCTGTCTCCACATCAGGACGGTAACCACGTAATGGGCTGCTCTCCCCAGGGCCTCCTTCAGCATCTTCTCCTTCTGATGGGAAATGCTGCTTTATTTCAAATCCCAACTTAACTTTCCAGGTGCTTCTTTCTCCTTTCCACCTTCAAGCTCTTGACTGACACCCTCCTTCATGAAGGAAAGCATATAGCAACTGAGGGGCCGGCATGGCCAGGACTGGGAAGGCTCCTGGGCTCTTCTGGTAGGAACCCCGATGCTGGAGCATGGGACAGTTCCCTGCTTTACCTAGAAGCACAGCTTCTGCACCTGGAGGCTCTGCCACACACAGGCGAGAAAGAAGGACCACACCAGGGCCAGGAGAGCAGGGTGGCCCAGAGTGTGAATTACATGGCACGAGTGCCCTTCAAACATGCCACCCAGATGGTGGCAGAGAGGATGTGCCTATGGCAAGGTCGCTAGCGTGGGGTAGCAGTCCAATCCAAGACTCACAGGACTGTGCGTGAAATTAGTCCTGAAAGCCTCTCCCTCCAGTGAAATTTTAATAAAAATAAATGCATTTGCAGCTTAGATTTAGTTCCCCTTTTAAGTGCTCATTCAGTGAGGTGTCACCACGAAGCTAGAGACGGAACAATTAGCTTCAAGAGGAAGGAAATTTGGCTGTTGGTATAAAGGGAAAGGGCCCAACTCCAGGTAGGATTTTCAAAATGCCCAATAACGGGCCAAGAAGGAGGCAGAAGCAACAGAACTAGAGTGACCCTCTACAGTTCATTTCCACAGCCAGGCTTTGGCCAGCACCTGGTGGGGGCTGTGAGCCCTGGGAGAGGTTTTGCATGAGGGGACCCCAGCTTCTGCTGAACTTAAAAGGGAGGGAAGGGGGTGGGGGGGTAGGAAGGATAGCAGAATGAATTAGACATTGCTATTCTATGTGCGTATATGACTACACGACCCATGTGACTCTACGTCATGTTAAACCAGAAAAGTGAGAAGCTATGCTCCATTTATGTATGATGCGTCATAGTGCACTCTACTGTCATGTGTAACTCATTAGAAAAAATTTTTGAAAAGGTTTAAAAAATCAGTAGAAGATGTGAACAGACCAGTTACCAAGGAGATATAAGAATGTCCAGCAAGCTTGTGAAGATCTTCAACACCATTGGCCATTAGGAAAACACAAATTCAACCACAAGGAGATACAGCCACATAGTCATGAGGAAGACGTGCAAAGGCAGGAGAAAGCTGACAGGACCAGGAGCCAGCCCACTCGGGCCTGCGGCTGCTTGCCCACCGCTGGTGGAACCCAGCAGGGAAGGGAACTTGGAAGTAGGTGCCAAGCTTCATAGAAAGTGACACACATACCGTTAGTTCCATGTTCTACCCCTAGGAGAACGTGAAGGCATGTCAAGGTGGTCTGTGCACACCAGCCAGAATGTGGCCTCCACCCAGAGTCCATCACGTGCTGAACTGACAGACAAGTCCTAGTGTGCAGGATGCACTCAGTGCGACACTACTCAGCAAATAGAAGGAGTGGTAAGCTGCAGGGTCCTCCCAGCATTCACAGCAGGTCCAGCTGCAAAGCCTTCTGAAAAGTGGAGGAAAAACGAGAAAGAAACAGCTGGACGTGGGGGCACAGGCTGTGATCCCAGTGACGTGGGAGGCAGAGGCAGGAGGATCACAAATTCAAGATCAGCCGGGAAATTTAGTGGGAATCTCAGCAACTTAGCAAGATCCTGTCTCAAAATAAATAATGTTACTACTAATAATTTAGCAGCCGCCCTTCCCGGGTTCAATTCTTTGCCCGGTTCCTGAGCTTGCCTTCCATATTAAATTGATTTCCTCCTCAAAATCTGCTTTCTCAGAGTGCATTTGTCATATTTAAAGTTATTTTTGCACATAAGGGTTAACTGACTTTCAGCTCAAGTTTCTTTTATAACTCTTTGATAAATGACCCTTCTCTCTTGCTTCACTTTTTTTTTTTTTAAAGATAAGTACTGGAAGGAACTGTTAGAGATATGTTTAATTTAATAGGAAAATCTCAAAACTGCAATATATAAACCTTGATAAATTTCAGAACTTACTACCTGTGTGAGATAAACCTTTGTACTGCAGTGTGAAATAGCACCCACGTTAATTTAATAAAGATTTTGTTTCTTCCCTGCTGAAGCTCTCTTTGTCCCCATCTCCCAGCCTACACCACACACACACACACACACACACACACACACACTCCTCACTCTTGCACATTATTGTCTCTTTCAGACCATCAGATTTCTAATCCTGCCTGGCTATGGCCCAGCCCAGCTCCTAGTGAAGCCCTGTCAAGGACAACTCACACGTTATTACCCATTATCAATTAATCAAATGGGATTTATCTTGCTTACGCCATAAAATCCACATGAAGGCAAACGGAAACTCCGGTTTGCAGGATGAGTCGTGAAGCCCAGGAGCGCAGGCAGCTGCACTCCATCATGCATAAAAGCAGAAATAGCATTTATGAGCCACTCGTGTGAAGCTTGAGTAGGCAGATTCATGAAATTCGCTGAGATTTGGATTAAATTTAAACCATTCTCTGCAGCTCTACTTTTGATTAAGGCTGTGTGTGCAGTGAAAACCTCACATTTGAATAGGACTTGGGTCTTTAAGAATTTTGAATGTGCGCAAATCTAAATTGAGCTCTGAGCTTGATCTCAAAGTGTGCAGGAGGTCAATTTACATTCAGTATTAGAAGGGGGACAAAGGAGATGGCGCTCCATCCTTTTGGAATGATAGCTTTGGATCAAAGTTTATTAATATCAGGATCAACACAGAGACGACTCACTCCATCGGCACTTATTAAATTATGAGACTTAAAGTCCTTAACAGAGGACTCCAAAGAGACAGTGGAACCCAGCATCAGAGGAAGGGAGCTTCGTGTATGTGCACCCCCACAATCGCCCTAAAAAGCAGTCGTATGCCGGGTGGCACAGTGGCCTTCCAGGGCCTCGGAAGCGAGCATGTCTCTTATTCCAAATAGTCTTTAGGGACACGTTTCATCATGGGACTTAAATAAAATCTATTTTCTGCCTGACTCTGCAGACCTTATCCCCTCCTCTCCATAAAACTCTACACTTCTCTCTGCCACTGTCTCTCTTTTTGTCTGATCACAAGCAGATGCACCAGATTTTAGTATCTGTAAAAGATTCTCATCCCACTGCACAGGACTTGTAGGATCAAAGGTGAAGTTCCAGGGGCCGCAGGGACTATAAGGGGTCTCCACGTGTGGACTCTATTATGGGGAAAGCCCTCCAGGGAGCGTGGTCATTGGTCCCACTTTTTATCAGGCTTGGTCATGCTGGCAGTGAGGCGCTGCCCAAGATTTGGATAAGGGCCTGGTTCCAGATTGATAGCTATGTGGGCCATGAGGTCAAAAAAGAATTTTTTAAAATCAAAATTCGGAAAAGGATTACCATTTGTAACCCTGTTCTCTAATGATATGGTCACTCACGCTCTGAAGTGTCTATGTTCCCAGACCACGACAGGGCAACTCCCAGCATGGTGTCCATGCCTCTCGGTTTCTAGGTAGGCGGCCTCATTTGTCATGACCTGGCTCCAGGTCAGAGGACAATGCTGGCCGGCATCTTCAGTGAGCCATGCAGATGCAGATATTCAGAGAAACAGAGTCACCAGATCAACAGAGAGGCAGCAGAAGTACCATCAAAGAAAAATAAAGGAAAAAATTATTCAAAAGACAATTGTAAATCTCTTTCGTGGTGAATTGGCATCTGTGGGGCAGCAAACTGGCCCTCACAGTGTCCATGGTAAGTGGAGAGTTGTGCCAGGTTGTTATTCTGAATATAATACACGTGTGCAAAGAATTCTGCCTGCAACTGAGTGCTCACAAGGCCCTGGTGGAAGGCAGTCTGTGAGGGGGTGTGCTGAGCTGGACGGGGAAGCCACGGGCCTCACCCTGTGCCGCAGGACTGTAGGAAATGGGGAAGTTGGCCAATTGGAGGAAACCGTTGACAGTCTGTGTGAGGGGACTGCAGTTGAAGAAGCAGAAAGCCACGGTCCCTGATCCCCTGGACAAGACCGGCTGACCTGCCGGTGGCTTTTGGCCAGGCTCCTGGGCTGATGATGAGAACTTGCAGGTGACATAAACTTGTCCACAGCCTCAGCCTGTTTGTGCTGACACCTCAAGACAGCCCAGGCTGGGAAGTTGACAGAGACCACGTTTGCTTCCCATGGTTCTCGAGGCTGGACGAGGCCCCCGGTGGGTGCCTGCTCCTCACGGTGAGGGCTCTCTGGGGTCTCTCAGACTCTGCAGGGCTCGATGGCTCCTAGAGGCCTCACCTCTTCCCACTGTCACCCTGGTGACCCGTTTCATAGGTAAGCACTGGAGACATATTCAGACCATAACGCCCACTCCTCGTTTTTCCCATTTGAAAGCTGAATTCCTGGCATGTGGGTGAGGGCGAGCCTCCCTGGAAGCCACCGCTCCCACCCCACACCAGCTGATCTCCCCGGGGCGCCGGCCTCAGCCCTGCCAGCAGCTGTCGTTCACTCCCACAGGGTGTCCGCGACCACGGGAAGCTCTTCTCAGGCGTTTCCTCACAGTGGCCACGCAGAGCCTCTCGGAGGCAGGGGCCGCACAGATTCCAGAATGGGGAAGGAGAGCTGTCACCTGGCTGGCTCCTCATATGCCACTCACGGAAAGGATTTCCAGAAAGGTAAAGCTGCACCACTCTTCCCACTGACCCTTTTTATTATTTTTTGACAATATAGCTATTTCAGGAAAATGTGTTACACGTGCTCACCTGCCATGGTTTCATCTTTAAATGGTTGCATATATATTTGATATTTTTCTCAATTTTAATTCCTAATATGATAAATATAAATCCTATGTGGATTAAACCCACATAAACAAATGGAGTTTTGGAGTTCCTCGATCATCTGTAAGCATAATAACATATGAGAACCACTGAGCTAGTGGACGTATATAATTTTATTATTAACCTAGCAAAAATAACAAATTTTATGAAGCAAATCAAATTAAATAAACAACATGACATACATTATGGATGGATAACCGTTGGGTTATCTGTTATTTAAATTGTATATTATTGAATATAACAGATGTTTATTTCTAGTAAGTATGCCTTTGCTATTTTAAGCTTATTTCTTCCTAATATTTCAGTTGAATAGCATAAATATTTATTTAAGAGACATTTTGTTGGCTAATAGAAGACTGAATACCCATACAGATTTATTTTATTTATTTTAATATATAAATACATCTTGAAATGTAAAACTTTACTGAGAAAAAATAATAAATAACATTTGATTAAAAAGAGAGAAACCTAATGTGAATTAAGATAAAGAACAAAAGTGTCAGAAATGTCCTTTTTTATTAAAAAATGATAGCTACTATTTTCCCTGGGGTTTGTAAAATAACTTCATGAGACTAAGAAAGGAATTGGTGGCAAGAGAAAAAGCCACAGGAAATTTGCCAGCCTGTGGGAGGCATGCAGAGAGGGCCTGTGTCTCATGATCAGCCGGGGTGTGGAGAGAGAGGTTGCTGGTCCCCCAGGGTAACAGGAAGACCACCCAGGACCCACCTTCCCAGGGCATCTCCAATCCCAGCAGGTGGAGAGCTGAGAAGAAAGATTGTGCGTAGACCCAAGTTGCTAATGCAACCCTGCCAGGTGGGGGACAGTCTGGGACTGCCTACCTTGAGGAATGGACTACAGGACCCACCCAGCTCACTGAACAGGGGAGGAGGGTGAGCCACCTGGGAGGACTCTGCAGAATCAGGGCAGCCATGACATTGACCTCCCAGAACAAGACAGTGCACCAGCCAAGTGAGAAGGAAGATCCTCACCCCTGCCCTTCACAGGGGGCCTCCTCCAAGCAATGCTGTGATGTTGGCCCTGACTCCCCAGCTATTAACTGGGACAACCAGTTAATCTCTAGCAGGTGGGATTGGGTGGAACTGCCCTTCAACCTCCGGGGTCCCAAAGAGTTCTGCTGTACAACCTGGTTTGCAGAGTCACCTTCATGGGGCTCAGCGCCCATTTCTGTTCATCTGTAGAACATCACCACTGTCGCTGCCCAGCCCAGCTCAGGAGCTTCCCCAGCTGCCTTAGGAGAGGTCTGGCTCAAGAATCCTAAGTCCAAGGTCAAGTTGCCTGAGAGGCTCTCTTCCCTTCTCCAGGGTTCCTTCTGCTTCTTCTCTGCCATTGCTCTCCTTCCCTCTTGATACCACATCCCTCCTTCCCCTCCTCTTCCCTCCTCCCCATCTTCTTTCTCTGTCATCCAATTTTTCCTCCCCTTTCTCTTATTTTCTTTCTTCTTCTAGTCTTCCTTTTCTCCTGCCTCCTCATCTCCAGGTCTTTCGCTCCCAGCCTAAGGCTGGTGTCGTTGCTTCTTTCTCTGGCATTATTTGATGCTCCCCATCTTCCACTCTCAGCTATAGGCTATCTCCTGGATCCCAGGACCTCAGAGGCAGCCCCATCTCCCTCAGCCTTTCCTGACCCTATAAGCAATTCCCACAGGAGTTCTTCTCTTAGTCCATGGGAGAGTGCACTTCAAGCAGAGCCTGTCTGTCTGCAAGACTCCAATAGGACTAAAGATTTTATATGCACACCCCATGGTACGGACAGTCTCACAGGGCATGTGGTGGTAATGGGTAGTGGTGGAAATGATGGTATTGTGCTGATGGTGTGAACTTGCTGGTGGAGAAGATGAAGAGATGATGGTGATGTGCTGCTGGTGGTGGTGATGGTGTAGGAGGTGGTAGTGGTAGTGATGGTGGTGATGGGAGGTGGCGGGGGTGGAGATGGTGGAATTGTGGTGAGGGTGTGGACGTGGTGATGGTGTACATGTGGTGGAGCAGATGTGTTGGCAGTGTTAGGGACGTGGTGGTCATGGTGAGAGTAGGAGTCTAGGATTCTTAGCAGCTCTGAAAAAATGTGCTTGACTTGCTGGCTGAGCTTGGTAAATCAGCAGGCACCAGACCATTCGCGTGGAGAATGGGCGGTCTTGTCTGGTAAGCCCAGAGCAACCTGAACAACAGTGGAAAATGTTGAGACAGGACTACTATGACTGGAAAATTGTTTGTAATGAAAAACTGGCATGTCTCACTTGCATTCTAAAGAAAAGTGGATTAAAAACACTTGGCTGCCAAGGCCGAATCGGTGCCCTGATCTGCCTCCTCACGCCTGCCCTTCATTCGGAGTGCAAATTCTGACCCAGCTGTTGGGGAATTTGTGAGATTTTCTTCTTCTTGCTTTCATCAGGATTTCCCTCATCCCTCCCTCTCCTCCTGTGGTCCTTCCTGCCCCTCCCACTCCTCTTTCCTTTTCCCCCGCCTCTCTTTATCACCTCTTTCCTTTCCTCCCTTCTTCTGTTTCTTCCTTCACTTCCACATTTTCTGGTTCTAAGCATCCATGGCTGTAAGCAGCACACACAGACTGCAAGTACCAGTGCTTCTCAATTTTTGGTCTGAGGACCCATTTATGTTCTTAAAATAAACTGTGCCCATTTGGGCTGAAATTTATTGATTGTCCACAAAGGGAACATCTCAAACTGATTACAAGGGGCAGCTGGCCCTGGGCCTTGAGCCCCGGACTCCAGGGGCTGGGGTGGGGACACTAGGTCTTACCCCCCACCCTGCTGCACACCCCGAAGGCTCCTCTTCCCTTGATTCTCTTCCCCTGTGTCCTGAGGAAGCCCCTTCTGCCCGCTGTTGCTGCTTCCTCCATTCTTGTGGCTCACACATGGCTTTAGTTTATGTCCCTCTTTAATTTGTCTGCAGAGAGCTTTTGGCCAAGCACTCTGGGGATGCATACATCCTGAAATACTCATTCCATGATTTATTCGGCTCTTGTCTTCACTCCTCTGCAGAAATGGCTGTCGTCAATGTGACTCGTAACTGCTGTGTGACTCCCAGGAACAGGGGGATGCCCCTGCCCTGTTTGTCCTGGGGACCAGCTCTGAGGTGTCCCCGGATTCAGCTACAGCGGCACCATAATGCCTATTTCTTATGGGCAGAGTCCAGGCGGGGACAACTGGTTTGGTGTGGGCAGTAGGCGTCTGACTCTGATGTCCTATCCAGCTCACTTGTCCACCTGGGAGGGTCCTGGCTGAGCCACAGGCTGGAGCTTCTCTCTAGGAGACTTTAGGTAGCTAGAAGCATCTGGAATGTTCCTGTTCAGGGAGGAGGAAAGTTCCAGCCCAAGTCAATAGCCCAGGATCTCCTTCCTGGGACGGGAATGGGTAGCACAGTAAGACCTAGAAGGCTTTGCAAAGGGAGGTCCATTTGTCCTCACAGAGAGCACAAGCAGACAAGGCCAAGGTCCTTAACAGCCTCCTTAGTTTCCTGAGCCAAATCCAAAGACTCCTGTGCAATAGGATCCGCTGTTCCCCGTGTTCTGCCTCCACAGGGTTGAGCCTTGTGAAGTCCCCTCCCACACGCTCTCTGGGTCGGGAATGATCCCCAGGACTCCCTTCTCCTTCCAGCAGCCTGTTGGGAGTGTTCAAGGCCTCTTCCTCCCAAGGCCAGCACCCCTTTCCCCAAGCCTTCCTCCCTTCCTCTTCCTTCTCCTTCCTCCTCCTCTGCGCCTTTCTCCTCCTGTCCCCAGCCCTCCTCCTCTCACCCCTGTTCCTTCTTGTGTCAGTCTTAAGAGACCCAGTTAGACGCTGGCCTTTGTGAAGCCCAGGAAACCCCTGCATTCTAGGGCACCTCACATCCCCAGGAGAGGCTGCTCCCCCAAGCCCTGAGGACTGTCATGGCTCTGGGTCTCTGGGGGCACTCCCCTTCCTCAGGATTCAGCTATTCCCTCTGACCTCGATATGTCTGCATCAGGGATGCCCGCCCTCTCAGTTACTCCATGAATTCTGGCACCTGCAATTGGAGATGTGCCCATCCTCTGCAACGGCATGTGCCCTGGACTCCCTCTGCTTCCCCATCCTAGGAGTTTTGGCTCTGGGCAGTAGGGTGGACCACAGTCTGCTTGGTCCCTGACTCTCAGATCCAGGAAGGTGAAATGCAAGTAGTAACCTCGGGTGGTCAGCATGATCAGATTGCTAAGGGTCTGCATTCAGTTGCCACCGCAGCACCTAAAGCCTCCCACACATTTTGGTTCCATCCGAGGCACTTGAGGGAGCCAAGGCCAGATGCTTGCCTGGACGCCCTGTCAGGGCAGGCACAGCTTCCTTCAGTGGCAGGCCAGCTATGATTTGGGAAGGCGAGGAGACGTGGAGTGGAAGCAAGAGGACAGGATGCAGACAAAGAGGATGCACCTGGGACTGTCTCAGGTGGAAGGAGGACCTCAGTACCTGGATCCGCAATGAAAGGCTTAGAGGGAAGGAGGTGCCTGGAGAAGCAGGAGGCTGAGGAATGGCCTGGAAGGAGGGGCTGAGGAACGTCTGGTGGAGCCCCAGCAGGAGCTCCAGGGGTCCACGTGGAGACCAAGGCTGCTTTGGATCAGGAGCACAGGTCTGGGCCTGGCAAGGAGGGCTGGGCCCTGTGCCTGTTGCCCTTGGAGCGGGGCAGGCAACGTAAAGACTGTGCAGCTGGATCTTGTGGGTATGTGTGGAGGCCACTGGCCCTGGACTTGGGCCTTGTGCACACCCCCCTATCTGTAGGCAGGGTGCACCTGGGCTTCTATCAGGGTCAGCCCTGTATCTGAAGCCCACCTGCTGGGGAAACCCTCCACCCGGATGGACCTGCTTGGTGTGTATGCAGGGTTCTGTCCTGGAGTCTGTCTGTGCGTGTGGGCACAGGCGTGTGAGTGTGCGAGAGTGTGTGCCTGGGACCCTGGCTGGGTGGGGAGGGGAGAGTGAGTAGGCGTGGAGCCAACCTGGGCCTCGTGGTGCGCCCTCCTCAGCTCCCCTCGCAGCCGTCCCAGGAACCACACCGTGATCACTACGAGGAGCACCCTGCATGCTCCTCTTGGGCTCTGAGGAGCCCCTGCCAGGTGCAGGATGCTTCTCTAACATGGCTTTCCCTCAGGCCTTGGGTCCTGTCTGCACAAGGGAAAGCCACCGTGAAGAAGGGTTGCCTGCTGCCCAGGGGACCACAAAGCTTCACCCACTTCAGTCTCGTCAAGGATCGGGGACAGCTGCTTCCTGTGTCCGTGGTCATGGAGCTGACAGAGTGCACTGCAGAGGAAGCCAGGGCCAGGGGTTGGGGATCCCGGCCCTCTGTGCTGACTGGTGGTGGCCAGCACATGGTAGCCCCTGTGCTTGCCTGAGCCACTGCAGAGTGGCCTCCTCACCAGTGTGCTGGACGGGGTCAGCAAGGTTCCTCGCAGAGCTGGCCTCTGAGGACACAGTGCCCTGTTGCTCGAAGCCTCGCTGTGCAAACACGAGCCTGGTAGTCGGCGCTGTGTTTTCAGAGAGCCCGGGGTCAAACATCTGGTGGAAGCAATTCCACGGCCAAGAATTAACATCTGCTGCTCACACATGAACACAGAGTGGCTGGAAATGTACTAAGATTTATGGTTCTGTTTTAAGTAGATTAAATTTGTAATATTTGCTTTTCACCCCCTGCATTTAATATTCAGATTTAGACTTGGGAATGGCCATATGACATAGCTCATTCCACTCAGCCCAACGAACCACGTGGCCTGGCCCCGCCACGTCAGTGCCCACTTACGTGGGTTGGCAAGCCCTGCTTAGGGCTGCTCAGGGTGGGGTGGGACCTCAGTGAGGACCACGTCAGGGAGAACTCTGCTGTCACCGAGAGGGCCACGATGCGGTTTCTATAAAGAGGCTCTCAGGTAAAGATGGGTAACTGAAAATACTCACAAAAAGAGTATTTTTGATAAAAATCATTCTCTCTGTGCACTGACTGTTAGGGCTGCCGTGACAAAATGCCATCGACCAGGAGGAGGCTCAAGCCGCAGGAGTGTATCCAATCATGGTTCTGGAGGTTGGTGTCCCTAAGACCTCTCTCTGCTTGGAGAACCTGGCTTCTGCACTCTCAGTCTTCTCTTCCCTCTTGACTTGCCTTTCCCCAGATCACCTCTTCTAAACCCAGTGGATTAGCATCCACGAAATAAACCCATTTCAACCTGATTCCATCCTCACAGACCTTGCTGTGGAGGAGCTGTTGGTGTTAGGACGTCAGCACAAGGATCGTGGGTTGTGCCAGTCCATCCTCAATGCCATCCTGGGAGAGGAACATGGAGGTTCTGATCCCCAACAGGATCCCTGAGACATGCTCCTGGAGAGTCCCCACACTGACAGTCTTATTTCTATTAAAACCTGTTGTGAGACATGGAGGAATGAAACTGCACTGTCACCTGGGCTTGAGAGCTGGCCTGTACACCGTGGGCGACAGAGCTGGTCTAAAGGCCGCAGCAGAATGCAGGGCCACAATGAGACCTGTTGGTCTTTTTGCCTAGACTGACCAACAGTGGAGGGAGACCTGAGCTGCAACCATGCCATTAATATAAGTTGTCCTTTCAGTAATAAAGTTCTGAAACTTCCAGTATGTCAGTTGTCAACTTAGCTTTAATGCCTCTGGTGGCACTTGATCAAAATAAATCCTAGAAGGTATCAAAGTCAAAGAACTCTACACCCGCTTCCACGTAACGTTTTCCTTTTCCGACTAGTAGTTCACCTGGTCTAGGTGGCAAATGCATCCCTGAAACCTCCCTTGCTCGAGTCAACAACCCCGATGGCACCCACGCTGGGGCCCATGTCGACAGGAGACATCGACGTGGACATTGTGAAGGCCAGGCAGGTGCTGCTGGACGGCAGCTGAGGGAGGGGCGCCTCGGGGTGCAGGGTGGCGGGGCAGGTAGCCTCCCCAGCACGCAGGCCGTGGCTCTGGTCTCCAGATTAGCCAAGAGCTGAGATGTCTGCAGTACCTCGGGAGCTCTGTCAGCACCCGCTGGTGACTGCCTTTGTCCTTCTGCTCTTCAGATTTGTCTGGCTTCATCGTCAGCCATCCGGACATCTGGAGCTCAAGGCCAGGGTGTGTGGGAGCCAGTGGTCACCTCAGTTCCCATCTTTATTGCCACCATCTCCTTCCCATTCTTAAATTCATGTAAATGGATTCTGCATTTTTTTTTCCAAAAAGGATGTTGTACAAACAAAAGGAAATAAAGAGAAAAAAATCTTTAAAATGCCCCTGCGGTGGTGGTTGGGTATTTACAGTAGGAGAGGCTGCTTCCTGCGCCATCTGAATGTATAAACTTAACTTGATCACCTTTCGGGGGATGCATGAATCACGGCTAATAATCAGCTTTAGGCACTTCTGAGGGGAGAATCGCATTTGGAAGCTACAAAGGTCCCCTAAATAGCTCATGGGAAATGACCCTGCATCCCATTAAATATAAACATTCGCTGCCGCGGACTTGATGTCAGAGGTAAACCACTTCAGTCTCAACTCACTTCAAAACGCCGAGGCACCTCCACTTAAGCAGCTGATCAATCTGGAAGCGCCAGACCAGACAGCTCCGTCTCCGGAGGAGAAAAAATAATGTGTTTTTTTTTTTCCTTGAAGAAACTTTTTCTTTGCACTTAAAAACACAAAAACCCTTTCTCTTCCCCCACTGCTCTTTTCCCCATATTCATTATTTCCTGTCTTTAAAAAGGCTTTTATCTGGCTTTTATCTGTTCCATATGCCCGTGGCAACACCACGTCCTCCCCCTTCCCATCGTACGAATCCGCACAGGTACGGGCTTTATCTGCGGCCGGGCTCACTACTTTCCTATTTAAATGGATGATGCAGAATCAAAGTCAAACGTGAAGGTCAGGAAAACAGTTTTTGGTGTCTCACGATCTGACAGAAGCAGGCTCACCTCGTGGAAGCAGCAGCAGTGGAGGCCTCTCCTATGTGCTGGCAACAGCCCCCCAAAACCAAATGGCCGCTCAGTGCACACCTGTCACCAAAGCCGGACGACACAGGCCTGCACGGATCTGGACTCTCCATCCCACTTCTCATTAATTATTACAAATCGCATGTGTTATTGTTTATTACACACGCTACATGTTTTTATTGACACTGCTGTCAATTATATATTGGTTACATTTATTAGAACTACTAAGTTATTATAATCCTTCAGGTAATTTGAGTTTCAATTAGGTGAGTCCCCTAGATTTTATACAAAAGTTATCTTACTTGGAAAGTATTAAAGAATCTTTGCAATTCTCCTTAAATAGCATATTATTTCCACAGAAAACAGATTTATTCCTGTTATTTATTGCTTTATTCTATAAATTATATTGTTCAAATTGTCTAGACATGTGAATCTAATGATAATGTGGCAAATTCCAAAAAGGATGGTGAATTCTCATTTCAATTATTTGTGTTACATTTAGTAGATGACTTTATTGCAGAATTCAGGAGGGACCGGGTGTCTGACCCCGAGGTAGCATTTGCCAGTCGGGATGAAATCCTGAGCTTCTGTGCAGGTTATTCATTGAGGAGTCACATGGAGAAGGTCGCCCAGGGTTCTTGGGTGGCCTCTTGCCCCTTCAGGCTGCTGGACAGGGGGTACTTAGGTGACCTTCTCAACAGAACCATCCAGGGACACAGTCACCTGGGACACAGGAGCACCCTGGGGAATCAGTGCTGGCAGCCAACTCTCAGCCCCAGGTCAGCAGCAGATCCCAGACCCTCCTCGAGGCTGAAGCTTCCCCTCTCTCCACGGAGGCCTCCCGGGCGCGCTGCAGAGTTTGCTCAGCAGGTCACACGCTGGAGTTGAGTCTGGTGGGCCTGCTAGGGACCTGCTTCTTCCAGAAGCCTCCCTCTCTGACTTGACAATCCTCCGTCCAAATCCTCCCCAGTGAATTATCCTGCAGATAATTCAGCTGCTTGGGTCTAACTTGGCCCTGGGATGGGTGGGGACAACTTCTCAAGGCTGGCAGCCAGCAGTGCCAGCTCCCTCTAGGTCCCCAGTGCCAGCTACTGGGAGCAGGTTCTGTTGGGTGTGGTCTCTGACGTGGGAAATGGAAGAGGAAAGTCCATGGGTGATGGACTTCGGGGTATCTGGTTCTTCTCCCCGACCCTCTCTACAGGGCCTCTATGAACTCCAGAGCGGGGAGTGACCTGGCTCCTCCTGCTGCTGCCCGGGAGCCCCCGTCCTCCCTGCACAGCCGTCCCTTCTGACCCGCCTGCAAGTGCTTAGTGCTGCCTCAACGCTGCGGGACGACGACAGCAGCTGGCTTGGCCCCAGTTGGTGGAGCCTGGGCTGGCCCTGCACCTGGCCACCCAGGCCCATAACCCTGGCGATGCTGGTCTGCTGGCTGTTCACTGCCACCTCGTCTCTGCACCTGTGATGGAGCTGCAGGTATTAAAATCGGTGTTTCCTTTAAACTCGAGTAGGTCAGACATGGTGATGAAATGTCTTTTGCTTTCAATCCGCCTGTTCCGATGGCACACGCTGCTGAGGTGCGGGTTTGGGTACTTGGTAGTAGTGGCTACAGGATTGTATTAACAGGAAAAGACAGAAATCATGTCTGAGTGTGACTTCTGGAGGAGTGGCTGTGGCATGCTTCTCTTTGGAGATTAAATAGCTTATAAACCCCTTACGGGACACTTGGGCTAACAACGGGCCTTTCTCTGGCTGATTAGCAGCAGAATTAATAGAGACAGGAGAACTTTCCCTTGACAAGGGGCTTTTCTGCCCCAGTGAGTCTTTGAAAGGAACAATCCGGCTTTGTAAAGCACCAGCCTCCACACGGGGAGGCTGGGAGCACTCCTGTCCTTTCTCTAGATGGGACCAAAACGCCACCTTCATCGGGCATGATGGAGACGTTTCCCTGGTCAGGAGGCCCAGGCTGAAACCCAGGGACTAAGGCAGTACAACACTTCCACTGCTGTGGGTAAGGACCTCTCTCAGCCATGGCCAGGGGTCATCCTGTGGGAACACTGAGCTGTCCAGGAGCTCAGGCCACCTCTCCCTTGACAGCCACTCTCCCTGAATGTAGCTCCATTCTCTGCCCTCCTCTGAGGGAAGCACATGGCCCCAGTGCAACATGAGAAGGCCAGGGACACCCAGCACACAACCAAACAGTGGCCAGAGCACAGGTGACCTGGCAGCAATGGCCCCAGAGCAGTCAGGACTTCCCTAAGGACTAGGACTGCAAGCCGTGCTCCTCCTCTGACTCAGGGTCAGCTGCAGGAAGCAGACACGCTGCCCTAAGCAATGCCTCGGGGTGTCAGCCCCAGGCGCAGTCCAGCTCCCCCACCAGCACCCACCAGCTCCCTTCACTCCAACATGGGGCTTCTCACACCCTGCCTGCTTTGAACCTCTGCCAAACACCAGAGATGGTGGCCACCACCCTGTCCCAGAGGCTGAGTCAGAAGCCCAAATCACTGACGTGTGGGTCTCCACGCTGCCCACAGCTCTCTAGGAGGCAGCCACTCAGCTGTGGACACTCAGTGCTGCCATTGGTACTGAGTGCCAGGCTGACCTCCTGACACTTGACGGGTCACACCCTGTGCTCTGTGCCTCCAGAGCAGATTGTCCAGAGATGCGTCTACTCCAGGGTCTCTGGGGTGTTGGTCAAGGAAGACTGTGATGGGACTTATCCTAAACCTTCCACCAGCGTGAGACAAAGAGCCATCTGAAACAGGTCTTCCCTGGCCTCCACCCCCGCATGGACAGCCAGGCCATGTCACCCTGTCTTCACCACTGGACCCAAAGATGTGCCAGCCCTTCCCTTTCGTCCCATGACTCTGCAGTGACTCTGGGCATTACCTCTGCTCTCTCCCTTCCAGAGGGCAGCTTCTGCTTCCTAGAAAGCACTGGCTGAGGGTCCTGCAGGAGTCTTGGGGTCCAGGCTTCTGGGCCCTTTCAGAGGTCACCCTCTGACTGCTGTACCCTGAGTGCCAGCCTCCCAGTCGATGTGGCATGAGGAGCTAGGATCCTCACGCCTCTGACCTCCCTGGGTCAGGAAATGGTCCTTCTGACAGTAAGGCCTGAGACTGCTCAATCTCCCTCTGCGCACTGTGCTGCTGACCCGGTGCTGCAGGTGAACCAAAGTCAGCCGCCGTTTCCCATGAGGGCCAGCTCATCCTGGATCTGGGACGCCCAGTGCTAGACATCCTGTCTTGTTCCTGCTGCCCCCAGTTTCACATTGAGCCTGCTCCCCTTTCCAACCTGTGGAACTGCCCCAGGATGCATGGGAGGGACCAGCGTGTCAGTGCCTGTAAGAAAAATGCCAGCTGAAGGGTCAGCAGACGGGGCACAGGTCCAGATGCTCTGAAGGGAGACACTGCAAATGATCTGAACAAATCCACTGAACGGTGTCCAAGAGGAGATGAAAACAATAACATATTGTGTGACGCAGAACACTTATTAAGTCAAGAAATAAAAACCCATTCGCTATTTATACCCAGAATGGTAGGTGTCGTTAATGAAATGACTTAGGAAGAATATCCAGCAGTTTGGAAAAATATTCACCACGTGGGAATAATAATGGCATTAGAAGGAAATGTTGTGTAGGCTAGCTCAGACTGCAATGACCTCACCCCACAGCTGGGGCTCACAAGAAGTCTGTCCTCTCCCAGTTGTGCAGGCTGGCAGCTCGTGGACGGGGCCAGCGTGGCCAGCTTCGGATGAGGGCGCTCCTCCTGGCTTGGGGATGGCTTCTTCCCACTCACTGGGTCCTCACTTCACGTGGTGAAGAAGAAGACATGGCTCTCTCCTGTCTTTGCTTATAAGTCACTTATCTCACCACAGGGCCCACCCTCATGAAATCATATCTCTAATCTCCTCCAAAGGTGCCAACTCCTAATACCTTTCCGTGGGGGTTAGGACTTCAATATGTGAATTGTGCTGGGAGCAAAATTCAGTCCATGGTTAATAGCCACCACAACAGTGTACGTGACGGATGAACACAGCGTGAAGTAGAGTCCTTCTCAGAGAGGGTATGGGAGTGGTCACGCCAGCCCTGCTAGCCCCTGGCCAGGCCCTTTGGCCAGCCTCTGGCCTCTGCTCTCCCTGGGCCCTGCACTCAGTGTGCCTCCTCCCCCAAGCCAAGCTTTCTCACCGAGAGTCAGCTCTGTGGTCACAGTGGAGCCGTCAGTACTCCCATCTGACCTGACTAATCCATCCCACAGTGCATATGGCGCCTCCTGGCTGCTGGAGCTTTGTAGGGTGCTTAGGTTCAGGGACAGTCGGGGCTCAGGCTGGAGTGGACCCAAACAGACGTTGGCTCAGCCTGCTTGGAGGGGCCTTTTCTACCTGAGGCTGCTGAAGTCCTGTACAGGGGCCTTGAGTGGGGACGGCCCCCGGGAGGCTAGAGGGAGGCGGTCAGAGACACGATGGGAGGACCTGAAGCCTTCCTCACAGGTGCTGCCTGGACCCCTGCCCCTTCCTCTGCTCGCTGGCCTGCATTGGCATTGTGATCTGGCCACCATTGCTGCTTCTCCACAGGGATGGAGTGGGTTGACGTGGCCACATCAGCGGTGGCAATGGTATGGAATTGACGTTGGCGGGTTGCATTTGTCTCCTGGGACTGGCAAAGCCATACTTGCCCCAGGAATGTGGCCCTGCTCTGGGGCTGGGCACCATCACCTTCCTCCTGCCCTTTCCGAGTGCCCACTGCACTCTGGGCTCCTGAGCTGCCGCTCTCCCCTGAAGACTGTGCCCCTCCTGTCAAGCATCTTCTTCCTTCCGTGGAGTCCTAGATAGAGGAAACACCACCGAGGCTGGGACCCCCTCCAGCCTCTGCAGGCGGAGGTGGAGGACAAGCCTTCAAACTTCTGCAGTTGTCTTGTTTCTGGGCCGTTCCTCCTCTTGTCCTCAGACGAGTGCTCTTACCATTACGTTTTGCTTACATTAACAGAGAGTGACCTTGCTGCACAACCACCCATCTGCCATTCTGCCAAAGCAGACTTTCCACTGAGAATCTTGGAGTCCTTCGCCTCCTCTGTTCACCTCCCTGGAGGCACATCAGATATCCCCCTCAATCTCCGGAGTTCCCTATCTCTCACACACTGAGTTCTAAATCCCGCTGAACTGATCAGTAAGTCAAGTCACATTAACGCTGGCTGGTCTCCCCCAGTACCTTCTTCCTAGCCCTTTCCAGGAAAGTGGCTCTGGATTGGAAAGACCTAAATTTGGGCCATAGTTCTGCCACTAATGAGGTGCATGAATTTGGGCAGGTTACTTGACCTGTCCAGCTTATTCTGTAGATTGGTTGGTTGCATGACAGTGACGACTACCTTGGTTCAATGCTGCATGAGAAGCACTGGCCCATAGCTGCTGTGTAGCCCTGCCCATTTGGGGCCATGCCCTTTATCTGGCACTCACAGCGGAGTGTGTTCTTAGGGCAGGTAAGACCACCCACAGTCACTCTAAGCTGTGTCCCCCTCTGCCATCCGCCAGGGACCTGCATGAGCTAGTCACAACCCTGAGTTCACCTTAACTCTTCAGCCTCACATTTATGGGAACGGTGCACAGGACTCCCTCCAACCCCAGCACCCTCCACTCTCTCAGCATCAGCAACCCGTTCCTCACAACCAGGCTTTCTGCTAGAGGTGGTGGGCAAGCCTAGGAAAAAGTGCAGAACATGACCCAGCCATCCCGAAACAACATCAACACTGCCAAACGTGGCTAGATGCCATTCCATGAAGGAATGATTGTGTTTGGAGAGCAACTCAATAGTTTCTGGCACATCATTTTGTTAAAAATATTTATTAAAGCCGGGCGCGGTGGGGCATGCCTGTAATCCAAGCGACTTGGGAGGCTGAGTCAGGAGGATCGCAAGTTCAAAGCCAGCCTCAGCAACTTAGCGAGGCCCTAAGCAACTCAGTGAGACCCTGTCTCTAAATAAAATACAAAATAGGGCTGGGGATGTGGCTCAGTGGCCGAGTGGCCCTGGGTTCAATCCCTGGTTAAAAAAAAAAAAAAAAATTTATTAAAATGTGGAGACATCATTTCAAGATTATCATTGGCCAGAAATATTTTATTAAATCTAAGAGGGAAATCACAGGAGAAATGCTAGCCAGAACATTAGAAAGAAAAGAGAAACATGTACTTTTATTAATTAAACAAAACAAAACATTTATTTTTCTGAATTATAAGGAAAGAGGAAGAGCACCTTCTGACGCATCCTTTATTTCTCAGAGGTGGAGGTGGCTGTGCATTTGTATCCACGCTTGGACTATATGCCCGTCTCCTGTGCGTCCTTACGCACATGCGTGCTTTCATACGGGAATTATTCACACGCCACAACCTGACTCTTACAATGTTGACAACGTGGGAAGGGCATCCAGCCAGGTCCATAGATATGCTACTCTTCAAACTAAAGAAGTGCTAGTAGTTCCATATCACCACAATAACGCTGTGGATCACAAGACCTAACAGCCCAAGAGGCGTGCAACACCAAGAGCTCTGTGGGCCACACAGGCCGCCTGTGTTTCCAGCTTGCTCACCTGGACGGGGGAGGGCACAGGGGAGCTGAAGAACCGGGGTCATTCTTACAACCCACTGCAGTGCAGACCTTCTCGCACTAACTCAGCCATTCCCCCACGTAGACAGCCACCCGGCCCTTTCCAGAGTGTTACCAGAGACAATGATGGTTTTCAGCTTCAGCAGTACCAGTGCTTATGTATTTACCTTTATCTAGGGGAGCATGAATTTCTATTTGATGAAGTTGCAAGAATGGAAATGTTGGATCAGATCTTTCATTACGATCCTAAATTTTGTCAGCTTCTCCACCCTAAGGTGCATATTGACCCACACTCAAGGTGGGTATGGAGTAGTGTCTGTTTACCTGTGTGTCTGTTAGATGAGGTGCGGGGACTGAGAACACAATGTTCTTATAAAGTGAGTTAAAATCTAATTCTTAAACTTCCCACTTGAGTTTGAATGTGTAAGGAGTTTAAAGGTGTTCCCATCCTTACATGAAGAAGGCCTGAACAAACGAACAATCGACGACTTCTCTCAATCGGACACACAACTTAATTTGCAGGGTAAACTGTCACCCTGGAATCTGGAGAGATGGGGCATGTACATTCACTGCTGAGATCTGCCTCAGGTACAAATGATTGGAATAAAGATGCTCATGGTACCAAAATAACAGTCCAGATTTCAAATGAAAACTGCAAGACATGCCAAAAGCAGTACAGAAATCCAATTTGAGGAGACAAAGTACACTGGGCTCAGAAATAATACAAATCCTGGAAACACCAAACAGGGGATTTTAAATAGCTATAATTAGCATATTGAGACATATAACGAAATAGCAAACCCACAAAGGCAGAGGGGCAGTGTCGGCAGAAGTGAAACTCTGGGAAAGAATAAAATTGCTAGAAATAAAAAGCACAGTTGGACAAAGGAGTGTCTCCTATGGGCTCATTACCTGAGGGAACACAGGCGAGGAAAGAACGGACACTCTGACATGGCTTGGTGGAAACTTCCAGAACTCAAACGTAAGGAGAAACAAATAGGGCAGAACATTCTGGAACTGAGGAACCACGTTACACATGCATGGAATGCCAGAAGAAGCAAGAGAGAGTGGCTCCAAGTAAATACCAGAAGTAAAAAGGCCAAGCATTTTGTGTGATTAGAGATAGATAAAAAATCCTACCTCAGATACCTCGGAAAGCACCAAGAATAATGAATAAGCACACACATGAATTTCAATGCTGAAAACAATTATATTAGAACTGCAGAAAATTGAAGACAAAGAGAAAATATTGAAATTGGCAGAGAAAAGGAAACAGGAAACTAACCTATGGGGAAACACAAATCATAATTTGAGAAGTTTTCCATCACCAACATGTTGGATAAGATCTCTAGTGTTGCAATCCATAAACACCAAACCCTGAATCTGCAAGCAAGGAGTTAGCTTTCAAAAGTAGCAGAAATATAAACTTAATCCAACAACCAAACAGAAGAAATTGGTCACCAGTAGACCTACATTTCATGGAATGTTAAAGAAGTTCCTCACAGAGAAGGAAGATGACAAAGGTCAGAAATTGAATCAACAACAACAACAAAAAGACCACCAGAGAAAGAACAAGGGAATGTAAATGAAAATGCTTTACACTGGTTCTTCTTGATTTACTTAATAATTTACTTAAACAATCCAAGGAACAGGAGGGATAAATCCAAAGACTGAAGTAAGGGAACTACAGTCCCTGTGACTTGGGCCGGGTTAGTTGAAGATAGATTTAGATTACCCAAGAATCCATGATGGAAACTCCTCTACGTCATCCACAAAAAAGCCCTTCCATCCTTCCTCCCTTCCCTCCTCCCTCCCTCCTTCCCTCTCTGCCTTCCTTCCTTTCTTCCTCCCTCCCTCTCTGCCTTCCTTCCTTCCTTCCTTCCTCCCTCCCTCCTTCTCTCCCTCTCTTCCTTCCTTCCTTCCTTCCTTCCTTCTTTCCTTTCTTCCTTCCTTCCTCCCTCTCTCTCTCCCTCTCTCCCTCTCTTCCTTCCTTCCTTCCTTCCTTCCTCCCTCCTTCCCTCCCTCCCTCCCTCTCTGCCTTCCTTCCTTCCTTCCTTCCTTCCTCCCTCCCTGTCATCCTTCCTTCCTCCCTCCCTCCCTTCTGTCTTTCCCCCCTTTCTTCTTTTCTTTCTTTCATTCTTCCAGCACTGGAGATTGAACACAGGGCCTCACCCATGTAGGCAGGGCTCCAATACTGGCTCTATCCCCAGCCCCAATCACTAAAAAGATTTTTGAAACTAATTTTAATTGTTAGGGTAAGAGAAGAGATAAACTGGCTGTATAGAAATCCTCAATTACAATCAGAGAAAGCAGCCAGGCGCAGCGGCGCAAGCCTGTAATCCCAGGGGCTTGGGAGGTTGAGGCAGGAGGATGGTGAGTTCACAGCCAACCACAGCAAAAGTGAGGTGCTAAGCAACTCAGTGAGACCCTGTCTCTAAATAAAATATAAAGTAAGGCTGGTGATGTGGCTCAGTGGTTGAGTGCCCCTGAATTCAATCCCCAGTACCTCCCCCCACCTCCAAAAAAGAGAAAGCAGAAAAATAGGGGGAAAAAATACACTAAGAAAAAAATGTGATAAAAATCAATCTAATTTTATCAATTACCACTTTAAATGTGAATGGTCTAAATAGATGAATTAAAAGACAGAGATTGTCAAAATAAATCCAAAAAGTGAGTGAAACCTCTATGTTTTTCTATAAGAAATCATATTTAGACAGAAAAATAGAGACGTTAACAGCAAAAGAATGGAGAAAGTTATATTAGGTTAGCAATAATCAAAAGAAAGTTTAAGCAGCTAAATTAATTTTAATTAAAGGCAAATGGAGAACATAGGAGTCTGAGAAGAATAAAGGGTTGCACCACATAATTATGAATTGGGAAGTTCACATAAGAGGGCAGAGTAGTTCCAAATCTGTGTATACCTGTCCACAGGACATAGAAATAGGTGTAGCAAAAACTCAGAACCAGGAGGAAAAAAGACATAGGCACTTCCATACTTGAAGACTTAACACCACTCTGTCAGAAAATGATAGCTCAGCTATAAGAAAAACCAGAAAGAAAAATAGATGACCTAAATAGAACTAGTAGCCTACTTGATCTAATTTGACATTTATAGATTGACTTAACATCAGCACAATAAAATGCTCCATGGTGAACTGGACCGTCCACCATGATCAACCACACCACGTGCTGCAGAGCCCACGTTAACACACGTTAACACACACATCACTCAAAGTGCATTCTCAGGCCACAGTGGAAACAAACAAAAACAAACATCCAGGCAATGGTTTGATGTTCCCAATTATCTGCTAATTAAGCAACGCACATCTAAATAATCTGAGTAAAAAAGAAGTCTTAGAAGAAATTTGAAATAGACTTTTAACAAAATCAATAAGACAACGGAGTGGAGCAAAAGCAATACATAGAAACTCATAGCACTGCATCACCCAGGAAGGAAGGATGATCTAAAATAAGTAACCAAGCCTTCACTTTGGGAATCTAGAGAAATAAAAGATGTGAAGCATAAAGCAAATCGAATGAAATTCATAAAAATTAAAATGGAAACCAATGAATTGAAAACAAGAAAATCAACAGAATCCAAAAATTCCTTGAAAATATCAACAAAATTCAAAACATATTAAGTGCAACTAAGGAAAAAAAAAAC
>JAJEJO010053317.1:0-41841 GCA_020662805.1 Glaucomys volans | reverse complement strand
TGGTGCAGCCACTCTGGAAAGCAGTGTGGAGATTCCTTAGAAAGCTTGGAATGGATCCACCATTAGACCCAGCTATCCCACTCCTTGGCCTATACCCAAAGGTCTTAAAATCAGATTACTACAGTGATGCAGCCACATTAATGTTCATAGCTGCTCAATTCACAATAGCTAGATTGTGGAACCAGCCTAGATGCCCTTCAATAAATAAATGGATAAAGAAACTGTGGTATATATACACAATGGAATATTATTCAGCCATAAAGAAGAATAAAATTATGGCATTTCTAGGTAAATGGATGATGTTGGAGACTGTTATGCTAAGTGAGATCAGCCAATCCCCAAAATCCAAAGGCTGAATGGTCTCTCTGATAAACGAATAATGATGCATAATGTGTGGGAGGGGAGGGTGGCAAAAATGGAAGAAGAATAGATAGCATTGAGGGAAGGGAGGGGTGGGGTCGGGCGTGGGGGGTATAAGAATATTTACAGAATGTGTGACAGGCATCATTGCCCTGTGTACATGTATGAATGCACAGATGGTGTGATTCTACTTTGTGTACAACCATAGAAACAATAGCTGTACTCCATTTGTGCTCAATGAATCAATAAGCAAATAAAATAAAAAAAGTAAAAAAAAAGATAATGGTCTAGATTCCTTCAATGAAGTACATATATTAACATTGCATAAGACATAATCTGAAGACTAAATTAAAGTTGATTGTTCACTATCAGAACACATTGTTCTCTGCCACTTTTCTTCCAGGGTTTCCAAAATTTTGAGATTTTTTATTTCCCTCCCTACAAGGATGGAAGTACTTAGCCAAATGCTGTTTATATTTTTAAAGTCATTCAACCATGTACATCACAAGAATGGGGTCCTAAATAGAATAAGATAATTTCTATGCTTGTAGAATTATATCAAAATGGATTACACCATAATGTTTATCTAAATATTACCAATATAAATATGTAAATAAACAAAATCATTCAAAATTCTGCCCCCTTCCTCTCCATAGGTAGATTTCAAATTTGGGGATAATATGGTTTAATTAATGGCACATAACTAATGACATAGCAGGCCAGATATCTGGCATTAATGTGCACTATGCCTGTTGATGATTAAGGAATAATGATGTGCTTAAAACACTTTTGAGTCTTTAAAAAAAATTTTATATAGTTTCATTGTAACAAGCACCATAAATACCTGGTGAGGAAAAGAGCTCTTTGGACATTTGCTGTGGTGATCTACAGTGCCCTGCCAGTGTGCTCCAGTGCTTCTGTGTTCAGAAAGCCTCTCACTCACAGTTGAGAAGTTCAGCACCAAGGATGTCCTCAGAGACCAGGTTTAGGTCCCTGCATTTTCATGTTATTGTACTGATTTTCACATCAATTTCTAAACCAATAAATGGATTGTAATTCTCTGACTTCAGACATGTGACAGAAACACAGAATCATCATTTTGTCAGGTTTCACAATGCTGCAGTTTGGATAACTAGAAAAGACAGCAGTGCAGAAACTACCGAAACACAGAAGGAGATTCCTCAATTTGAAAACGGTGGTAATAATTACCTAATTACAAGGTCCTCAAGAGAACATTTTTGACCTCTTACATTGCTTCTCTAGTATTTCTTAATCTGATATCTTAATATATTTGCAAGTGTAAATTCTTAAATATTCAGATTCCCTGACATCAAATCAAAACCAATTTTATCAGCCTATCTGCCTATAAAGTTCTTGGTGGTTGTTTTTTTTTGTTTGTT
This sequence comes from Glaucomys volans, assembly GCA_020662805.1. Taxonomy (NCBI): domain Eukaryota; kingdom Metazoa; phylum Chordata; class Mammalia; order Rodentia; family Sciuridae; genus Glaucomys; species Glaucomys volans. The sequence continues at coordinate 40,081 of JAJEJO010053317.1, read as the reverse complement.
TGTTTGTTTGTTTTTGTTTGTTAGTTTTGTACCAGGGATTGAATCCAGGGGAGCTTAGCCACTGAGCCTCATCCCAGACCCTTTATTTTATTTTTTTTTACTTTGAGAAAGTGTCATACTATGTTGCTTAGGGCCTTGCTAAACTGAGGATGATTTTGAAGTTGAAATCCTCCTGCCTCAGCCACCCGAGACATAGGAATTACAGGTGTGCACCACAGCACCCAGTGTGGTGGTCGTTTCCTAAAAAGGTTGGTCTTTTCTTAAAAAGGTTGAGAACCTTGACTTTAGAATATATCCTGACATTCAGAAATCATAAAATAGCATTATATGTTACTACTGATTAAAACTACCAACTTGAAAATAAAAGCATTTGGTAATATTTGCTTCATAACTAAAACTGTATCTAGATTTGAATAATCACATTGAAATTTCACATCTTCACAACTATGCACTATTCAGCAGCAGGGTCAGGCATCAGAGTGCCACACTTTATGGTGGGAAATGGCCCCAATTAGAACACAGGTATGGATTCATACAGGTTACACTGGGAGGTGACTTAGACCTTGAAGATTTAACAGGATGTGGACAAAATGTTGCAAACATCTGGAACATATTTTTGCTGGGTGCAGTTTTTATTAGGCAGTGTTTCTCAGGGCAGGGATGAAGGGTTCAGGGTCCAGTGCTCATCTGACCTCAAGGGGTCGTTGTGTTGAAACAGGGAGAAGATTGAGGTGCAGTTTCACTGTTACTGGGAGAGTATTCACTTGGGAAAGGATCCCTCTTCCCAGGGACTGCTATCTTCAGATTGATGGTTATCTCCTCTCCAGGGTTTGTTTTGTCACGGGGTATTGATTGATGGGAAGGATCAAAGTTGGGACCTCTCTCTCCCTCCCTCCTCCTGGGTCACACACTGTCTTGGGATGAGAGGAAGGTTATCCTTTTCATATTCTTCACCCTCAAATAAACTTTTCCTCCCCTATAAGTATTCTGGTTGGATGTTTCAGTTACAGCAGCAAAAAAGCTAACTAAAAGAGAAATTGGTGCTGGGAGTAGGGTCCTTCATGTGACTAACCTGACCTGTCAATTCAAAATCTTTTTGAGCTTTTGGCTTTGGTGGGAGGAATTTTAAGATGTGTAGCAGTACAAACTGAAAATCTTTAGACTGTTGTAAGCAGAGATTCATGGGTGATTCTGGTGGAAACTCAGAAGACCAGAATGGCAATAAGACTGTGGTCAGTGAAGACAAGTTTCAGAAAAGGAGGCCTCTGCTGGAATTTGGAGTAGAGGCCATTTGTGTTATGTTCTAGCTAAGAAGTTGTCTGCATTTTGTCTGTGTCCTGACATGTTCTGTGAGGTTGATTTTAAAAGTGATGGACTTCTTAATCTGTTGGAAATATTGTCTAGGCAGCACAGCATTCAGGAAGTGGCATGGATATTGATGACAGTTATTAGTCAACTTTATTGTGATATTCAGGAGGAGAAAGCAGAGCAGGAAGATTTGGAAAAAGTGAACGTGAAAGGCCAGAGTAAAATCAGAGCTAAGGAAGTTACATAAAGACATTACCACCACTAAAGAAATGCTAAAGACTGGCCAGAGACAATAAGAATGATGGTTTGAGGGCATCTCAGGAGCTGGCAAGATCACATCCATCTCAAACTCAAGGGAGTAAAGGTGATAATTGTCCTGAGAAGGGACCAGTAGGGGCACGCTTCTTGCACAAGAGGGCCTAGGAAGTTTTCTCATTGAGTGCAGCCACCCAGACACTCAGAGGATGCTGCAGCTCTGGAGGGTTGGTTACTACTTAGGATGGTGGCAGACCTTGGCATCAACCATGTGGTGCTGGTTCTGCAGAAATGCAGGATACTAGAGTTAGTGGGTCATGAAAGCTTCCATCAAGATTGCAAAGGAAGGGCTGGGAGGCCAGGCAAAGTGCAGCAGGGCCAGAGTCCCTGTGAGCATCCTGAGAAGTCAAAGTGAGGCAATGTAAAGAGGAAGTCAAGTCACATTGGAGACACCTGGATTAAGAAATACCAGTAACATGGGACATTGTCCTAGGAAAACTGGAGGAAATAAGCAGAGACAAGCCAACAGAAAGCCACGTGGGAATGGGGGAGCTACAAAAGTCCTTTACAGAGAGCATAAGGATACCATATGTGCCCCTGATGCCAGACATGGAGCTACAGGACTTGTTTGTGCAGATTGGATTTCAGTCTGGCATTGCTTCTGTCCCTTCTTTCTATACCTTTAATTTTGTGAATTAAAATGTTTACTCTGTACCATTATATATTGCATACTTGTAAATTGCTTTTGATTTTATAGGAGCTCACAATGTGAGATTGGCTTGAGACTCAGAGAAGACTTTAGATTTAAACTTGGAGCAATCTTTGAACTGTTGAAACTATTGAGACTCTTGAGAAAGTGCTAAATGTAATTTGCATTGTCAGATGAGTGTGAGACTGTGGGGGCCAGGGGTGGAATATTACGGTTTAGATGTGGTGTGCCCCAAAATCTCACTTGTGAGAATGCGAGAAGGTTTGGCACAAAAATGATTGGGTTGTGAGAATCTTAACCCCACCAGTGAATTAATTCCCTGATAGGCATTAGCTGAGGGGTAACTGAAGTGGTAGTATGGCTGGTGGACGGAATCAAGGACTTATCTTTGGGATATGTATTTGTATGTAGCAATTGGAGACCTCTCTCTGCTTCCTGATCAGATGTGAGCTGGTTCCCTCTGCCACGCTATTCTGCCATGATGTTCTGCCTCACCTTGAGATCCAAGGCATGGAACCAGCCTTCTATGGACAATGAGTTCTGAAACCTGGAGCCCTCAAATAAACCTTTCCTCCCATACATTTGTTCAGTTTGGGTGCTTTAGTCACAGTAGAGAAAACGCTGATTAAGCATGATTTTTATATCCGTAAACCCTTTTCTCAAGAACTTACAAAAATAAAAGAAAAACAAAAAACTAAACCTCACGTAAGTAGTTAACAACTCAAAATCTACTGCCTTGAAATGTGCCACTAGACATTAACAAGTGTTTTTCAGTGTATCTGTGAAATACAAACATTTGTTTCTAATGCTTTAACCAATGCACAGAATTGCCTGAGGTCATTAAATTTGTAAGTCTACTATATCATAATCTATTCAAAATTCTTATGCCTCTCTCCATTTTTCACATGATAATTACCATGTAATATGTGGGTGTAGGTTTGTTGATTGACTTTCACGATTCATGGATTTTCACTATTGCTATTACACTCCCACACTTATTGTTCCAAGACAATAAATTGAAATTTTAAAGGGTTATAGTTTTCACCATTCTCAATTATGTAGATCAGCAGCATTAATCGTATGGATGTGCTTATAAGAATATCACCTTCATCCATCTCTAAATTTTTTTCATTTTTCTAAAGAAATACTTTGTTCCAAATGTTCAAAACACCCCAAATAACATCCCCAACAATACTTTCAATGATTCCACTAAAACATGACAAACTAAAGGCATTACTGTTACTGAAAAGTTATATTAACACAACTAGATATTTAGCTTTAATACATTTCCAAGCACACATTGCAACCGGCTGCTATATGTGACATAACATTAAACATTTCTGCTCTGCAGTCACCTCAGAGCACCTTTAATGTCCTTGTTCCTCAGGCTGTAGATGAAGGTGTCCAGTATGGGGGTGACCACTGTGTACATCACTGAGGCCACTGCCCCCTTCCTGGGAGAATATGATGCAGCTTATCCAAGGTACACTCCAAAGCCTGTCCCTAAAATAAGCAAACAGCAGCCAGGTGAGACCCACAGGTGGAGAAGGCTTTGTACTTCCCACCTGAGGATGGGATTCTGAGAATGGAAGCAACAATTTTATAGTAAGAAAAAATGATTCCTGAGAATGGGAAAAGGCCATAAAATGCTCCCATTACATACTGGACAATGTTATTAGATAAGATGTCAGAACAGGAAAGATTCAGAAGTTGAGAAGGGTCACACACATAACTGGAAATTTCCACATCCTTGAAGTTGGTAATTTGTAAAATCATCAAAATATGCAACTGGGAATCCAAAAGGCTGAACAAAAATGACATCAAAACTAAGAAGCCAGAGAGGCAAGTGTTCATAATGACCAGATAGTGCAGGGGTGACAGATGGCTACAACCCGATCATATGCCATTGCAGTCAGAATCATATAATCCATACAACCAAAAATAGTAAAAAGAGACATCTGTGTCAGGCAACTCACATACGAGATGGCTCTGCTGTGAGTCTGAATGTTCATGAGCATCTTTGGGACCGTGGTGGAGATTGAACATATATCAGACCAGGGCACATTGGAGAGGAAGAAGTACATGGGGGTGTGGAGGTGGGAGTCAGAGATGACAGCCAGGTTGATGAGCAGGTTCCCAAGCACTGTGAGCAGGTACATGGACAGGAACAGTCCAAAGAGGATGGGCTGCTGCTCTGGACTCTCAGAGAATCCCAGCAGATAGAATTCTGTTATGCTTGATAAATTTTGTGCCTCTGTATTTCTTGGACACCTTTTGGTAAAGCAAAGAGGGAAAGAAAAGAAGAAATATATCAATAGGCACCCCTCACCCTCTGTACAAGCATTCACAAGGAAACTGCCATGCTGGAGATCCACACACCCCAACATTGTTCTCAGTGGTGCAACACCTACTCTTGCACTCTGTCACTCTTGCTGTCTCCATCATTCACCCCTCTCTCCACACCCTATTTGCAGACATTGAACTGCACAATGTTAGAAGTCCAGGATCAGAGGAGAGAAGTTCATGAAGACATTAAAATATAGCCTACATTTTAAGAGAAATTTCAGGAAAACTAATAACTTTTCTATTAAGAAAGACAATCTTCATGAAAGTTAACAAAAAACCAGTTCCATTTACCTTGTTTTTTTCTAACAAGTTGAGAAAAATTTCTTTGCCTTATTCCATTTAAGACACCATTTGGACTCTACTCCCTAATTAATTGAACGTGGAGGGTCAGAGTCAGAAAGCATGGTTAAGAGCAAGTTGTCTTCAAGGGATTCCATCATTATTTCATTTTCTCATTTCCCTCCTCTGTTGACTGAATCTTGCTTTTTAAAGTTTACATAATAAAAGTATCCTTGTCTTTGGCACATTTCAAATTTCAATGAATATGACTGAGTGAAATGCACATAGTACTAGGTAACACTGATCATAAATGTGGCTGAAGTAGATGATATTGAAATCATAAATGATAATAAACACTTTTAATACTTAATTTTATACAGTCTTATTTATACAAAACCATACAACATCTGCAGAATAGCTGGCATATAAAACACCATCTGACACAGATGGTGTCAGATGTACACCATCTGACCTGTTAAAACTGATTCAGAGTTCTGTGATCCAAGAACATCAAGACTGCAGTTTAAGGTACGAGCACCAGAAAACCTAGAAAGCTCAGCTTTTATTCCTAATCATCTTATTTCCACTTCATGGTCAGGCATTCCCAATAGGTGGATTGCAATTCTCTCACTTGAGCTACATGAGGGGAACTTGGGTCCATTATTTGTCAGTTCTCACAGTCATTGAATTTGTCCAAATTTGGGGTAATATTTACCTACCTTGGGAGCTTGCTATAAGAAATTATTTTCAAAATCTTTCCAATTATCTAACTAGTGATTGTCTCCTTATTACATTCACCTTTGGAATTTTAGGATATCCATATACCATGGTATCAGATCAACACAAGTCTAATCAGCATAGTTGTATGTAAAATTTGTGCTGGTCCTTTCTTATACCAGAGTTGAAACACACTGACTAACAATATCAAGGCATTTCGAACACACTCCAAAAATATTACCTACTCTAATTTTCAAACACACCCACTACATATATTAAATCTCACAAATTTGATAATACTTGTCTCAGGACTAACATTAGAGAGAGATCTGAACAATTGCCTAAGATATTTGAGTTCTTGGTGAGATAAGGATTTAGGATAAAATGAAGGAAATATTTAATCTTAAAGGAAACACCCTCAGGCCTTTGAGATGCAGAAATCTTGAGACACATGCCCTTGGCCCAAAATCTTGACTCATACCCCTTTTAAATTGGAGAAGTACACAAGTACAGAGAAAAGTGGTGGGAAATTTTGCAGCTCTGCCCTGGCCCCACCTCCAGTCAGCCCTTGATACAGCCCTTCTATGAACACTGGACTCCCTGTCCAAGGCAGGGGTGCTGCTCGATCTCCAGACAGCCAGCATTTCCCCTTGAAAGTGTACTTACTTTCCTAAATAAATAACTGCTTATGCCATTTATCTGGCTCACTGCTGAAATTCCTTTCCATCACATCTGCCAAGATCTCCATTGGTCTGGACTTGAGCTTCCCCTCTCCTCTGCGAACTCCTTGGACCTTGCTCTAAAAACATCTTCTTGACATCTCTATCTCTGCCTGATTCCACTCTCCTGCAAAGCTGTCTCCAAAACACACCTATTTATAAAATGGCAAGGTGTAATTTTCTGTTGATATTTTCATGTCAATATTCATTTATGTTCCCAGAAAGGTTTCCATAAAACTTTCCCTAAAGAGCACCTAAATCTCGTCTAAGTCATCCATAACATAATACCCAGTGCCCCTGAAATGTAGTTTACATCAACTTGAGGTGCTAATTCCATCTGTGAAGAACATTCCTCTACCTCAAAGTCTTCATCCTATGCAAAACATTACCTGAAGAAAGGACATCCTTCACTTGTAAGATTTTAAGTATGACAATCATTTCAAAATTGTTGTTTCTCTCTCCAGGAATATAACAGGTTGGCCAGGGATAGGTGTTTGATTTCCACAGAACCATGCAGTCCAAATTTACTGTTAAAGAGCTACATTTATTTCCCAATTTTAAAACATAGTCATTATAGTTACACTGAGTAGTTGGGTTCATTTTTTCCCTTTCCATATTATTATTGGTGTGTTATAGTTGTACATAGTGGTGAGATTTATTGTTACATATTCATACATGCTCACAATAGAATGACACAATTTGGCCAATATCATTTCCTAGTACTTTCCCCTGCCCTCCCATTCTCCCTACCCCTAGTCTTTTTCCTCTGCCATCCTAATGTCCCGTTAAGTTTTTAGAGCATTGAAGTTATACTTAGTAGTTGTATTGATCCCAACATAACCATATGCCCATGGAACCTGATTTACTCCATTTCAGGCCCCATGCTCTCCCCTTATCCTTATCTTCTTCCCTCCCCATACTCTCCTTCCTCTACTCCACTGATCTTCCTTTGGCTCACCTATTTGTTTTGATTTATTGGTGCTTTCCATATGTATATAACCTGGGTGTCATGGTATTATATTCATATACTGGAAGCCAGAAGTCAAATAATACAAATTAATTTTGGCTAATCGTGGAAGATAGATCAGATGAACTCAATGTTGAACAGATCTGTTTTAGATGCCTCCATGTACCAAGAGAGGAATGGGCCCCACGGAGAAAGAAAGAGAGGGAGATATTCTTCCCAAATACACAGCACTTACATCTGGAGCATCAAAAATAACATATTCCATCCAGAAATAAGAACAATGTAACTTTGAGTAGGGGATGAATTATTTGAGTGACATGAAGTATGACCTAGTCAATACTAACAATAACAATAATATCTAGATCTCATTTAGCCTGGAATTTATTCAAATATCGCATTTTATGTTTGTAAGGATAACAAGTGTCTATTTAATCCTTACTCACTATGGTTGTATCAACAAAAATCAACTCAGATAACAATACTGAATCCAGACTCTAATGACTTGCTCCACTTCACAGAGATAATAAGTGGGACTCACAGACTCTGAAACCCATCTACTCCACGTTTTTATTGTTTCCAACCCACCATAAAGTTTTCTGCCTAGGTCCTGAGGTCTTAACTACAGATAAATACCATTCTAGTTTTTTGAGTAAGAGGAAAATGAGGACTTGATATTAGCCTTGCTTTGAGATTGACAGGGCTGTTTTCAAGCATGGAGGAGCATGTGATGAGCTCCAAGGAGGTTCTAGAGGAGGACAAAGCAGGTAATCTGTGCTGAATGATCATCAGCCTCCCCCACTGTGACCTCTCCTGTGACCTGTGGCTATTCTTCCATGGTGCATGCAGTAGGCACCTCCACTGCTCTGCCTTTGATCCCCAGGAGTCCCACAAGGAAGAGCACCCTTTCTGCAGTGATGGGGAAGAGGAATGGCTGGCTGCCCTCTTGATAGACAACCTGCCAGGATTCTCCTGTGATGGCCTGGGTCCATGGTCAGACAGCCCAAGGCATACAAGGCTGCACTCTTTCCTACCTAATGAATACAATTGCATAATGTTCTTCTTTGATTAATGTAAAGTATAATAAATTGGGAAAGCATACCTAGGGCAGGGTGAAGTACATGAAATGACCTAGAACATGTTGCTCAGCACCTGAGCCTGGGACCACTGCACCTCTGTTCGTGGTGTTCTGGCTTCTGTCATCCTCCTTATCCTATCACCATGGCTGTAGTCCTTTCCTAGAGCTTAGGAAGCACTTTTGAAGGACCAGTTGTTGCTGTGGTAGGTGAGATTTTTATAGGAAATAGAAGTAGCATGGATGGAGAGCACATTTGAAGTAAGATATGTGATACCTCAACAAAAATGAAAACAAAATTAACAAACCCCATAAATGAAACTTGACATCATGAAGCCCTCCCATATGGATGCTCAAACTTGGTTGTTTGTCCTGGTGATACAGAAGCAATACTTCCAATCCCAAGGCTCCCCCTGGACTTAAAGGGTTAGGCTGCTTCACTGGCAGGTCATGACCAAAAAAGTGCACATTTCAAGACCCACACATACCTGGTGCCCAACAAAGGCTTGGACTCTGTGCCCAGACCACATTCATTCCTATGAATATGCTGTCAGCTGGGAGCTTCCTGATGCAGAATCAGAGCAGGAGACATAGTCATGCAGGTCACTGGACAAGAGCCATCCATTGAAGTGCTGCAGGCACAGGCTGATTATGGTTAATATATGACCTTGGAAGCTCAATGCACAGAGCTCACAATTAGAATAATTGGTCCAAGCAATGCTCATCTCTAAGGACATCCCAACATTAATGCAGGAAGATCAAGAAAAGACAATGAAAGTCCACTTAAGACTTGAACCCTACCTATAATTGGGAGGAACTTTGTGTAATTAACTTCCTTCATTTCTACGTTTTTTAAGCACTTCCATGTTTTTTCTTTTTATTTGTTCTAATTCATTATACATGGCAGCAGAATGCATTTCAACTCATTGTGCACAAATGGAGCACAACTTCTCATTTCTCTGGTTGTGGACAATGCAGAATCACACCACTAATGCAATCATACGTGTACATAGGGCAATAATGTCCATCTCATTCCACCATCCTTCCAATCCTCATACATCCTCCTAATTCCTCAATCGCTTCTGCCCAATCCAAAGCTACTCCATGTCCCTAACCCCCCATTATGGATCAGCATCTGCACATTAGAGAAAATATTTGGCCTTTGGATTTTTGGGATTGGCTTATTTATCACTTAGCATAATATTCTCCAACTCCTCTGTTAAGCTGAAAATGCCATAATTTCATTCTTCTTTAAGGTTGAGTAATATTCCATTGTGTATATAAACCACATCTTCTTTATCCATTCATCTGTTGAAGGGCACTTAGGTTTGTTCCATAGTTTAGCTATTGTGAATTAAGCTGCTATAAACATTGATGTGGCTTCATCACTGTAGTATGCTGATTTCAAGTCCTTCGGGTATAGACTGAGGAGTGGGATAACTGGGTCAAATGGTGGTTCCACTTAAAAAATGTAGCACCAAAATAGTAATAATAATAATAACTCTATCAATAAATGGGCTAAGGAACTGAACAGACACTTCCCAGAAGAAGATATATAATCAATAAACAAATATATGAAAAGATATTCAACATTTCTAGCAATTAAGGAAATGCAAATCAAAACTACTCTCAGATATCATCTTACTCCAGTCAGAATGGCAATTACCAAGAATGCAAGCAACAATTGGTTGGTGAGGATGTGGGGGAAAAGGCACACTCATACATTGCTGATGGGACTGCAAATTGGTTCAGTCACTCTGGAAAGAAGTATGGCAATTCCTAAGAAAACTTGGAGTGGAACCACTTCTGCTTTTCTAAGGTCCATTCTTATTAGTTTGAAATACAAATTACAAAATTACTATTTGAACCATGAGAAATATACGCTTTAGTGACATATATTTGGTCATTTAGATTTCTTTTGTAAATTAAACATTCAATCATTAAAGACACAATGGGTGTACAGCTCCAAATGATTGTCAAGTACTCTGCAGCATTGGAATGATGTGAAACTCTAAGATACATCTCAGACCATGGTTATGTATATTTTTACTGCCCTCCTGGGAATGATTTTTATGGCAGGGATCCTCTTCTCTTACTCTCAGATGGTCTCCTTACTGGGGATGTCCTCCATTGCAAGCAAGTACAAAGCATTTACCACCTGTGGATCCCACCTCTGTTGTGGTCCTTGGGGCTTACCTCAGTTCTGCTGTGACCCACATTTCCCAGAGTAGTTCTATGGCCTCTGTAATTTATACTATGGTCAACCCCATGCTGAACCCCTTCATCTACAGCCCAAGGAACAAGGATGTGAAGGGGACCCTGGGGAGACTCCTCAGCAGAGCAGCCTCTAGTCCTTGAGGAATCACTGACCTCAGAACTATGGGTGCAATTTGTTCTAAGTGTCTGGAACTTGCTCTCTCCTCTCTCCTCCCTACTAGACCTCGGGATCACAAGCATGCACCACTGAAACCCAGTTTTTGAACATCATGTTTACATAGACTTGTTGAATATTTTTGTATTCTTTCTGAGAAATGACTCTTCAGGCCTTTTTTTCAATGTTGTCATGTCATTTGTATCCTTACTGCAGGATGGAAAGAGGTCCAAATATTTTGGATGTTGACATCATATCCAATATATTATGTCTATATATATTCCTCATTTTTCAGGTTGTTTCTTTGCTCTTTAGCTTGTTTCTTTCACTGTGTAGAATCTGTCAAGCTTGAAACAAATCTTTTTTTTCTATTTTACTTTTGATCTCTGTGTTTTTGAGTATACAGTCAAGAAATAATCACCCAAACTTTTATCATAGCACTTTCTCCTGTTCCCCTCTCTAAGTCTTATAATTTCAGGACTTACACTGACATCTTCAATCCATTCTTAACTATTTGTATGTGCACAGTGTGACATAGGCGTTTCAGCTCATTCTTCTGCATGTGGGTATCCAGGTTTCCTGGTGTAATTGATTGAAGAGAGACTTCAATACACCAGGTGTTCTTGACAACTTAGTCACAATTCCACTGGCCATGAATTGGTTCATGAATTTTTTGACTTTTCCTGGGCTCCCAATCATATTTCATTGTCTTCATGTCCATCTTATGCCTTAAATCATTCTGTATCCCTAAGAACATGTGATGATGTGTAAACGATATGTAAAAATGTTTGATTTTGTTGAAGACTCAGATAACTGTCCCTGCTTTGATGCTCATTTGTTTGGTGTCATTCAGAAACCAAAGTCAAATTAGAAATTTTTCATGTCTTTTCCAAGAGCATTATGATTTTACCCATTGTATTTAGTCTACTGATTCTTTTCTGAGCTCTATCTGGTGTGAGCTAAATCCCCAAATTCCTTTTTTGTGATGAGTTTATTTTTGAAAAGTTCACTCGCTGTGCCTGTGACTTGCACCCTTGATTTTATCCCCTTGGCAGTGGAATTTGCACCTGAGCTGTTCTGTCTGTGAGATAACACAGCAAGAAAAACAATGAGGTCTATATTGAAATAGGACAGAATGTTGTGATGCAGGTTGATGGAGCCCTACTTGTTGTCTTTCATTTTTCAGTTTAGAGCTGCTTCTTATGGAAGGTCATTTTGAATTCTTGAGCCCATGCATGAAGAACAAGCTCTCATGGGACTCTGTATAGACTTTGTCCAATCATGTTCCCTGGGCAGCAGAGAATAGGGCCTATGTACTTGAATATTCATGAGCAAATGTCCTTGGAATAAACATCCGTGTGGAGAATTTGAACAGATTTCATGTTTTCAATAACCATTTACAGAGGAAAATACCTGAAAAAATTAAATGAACAGGTGAGGTCACTGAACCTGGTTGTATCATAATAATAGTGATAGCCGATAAGAGGAGAAAAGAGGTTTTATCTAACCCCCATCCAACAAATCTTGGCAGTACAGGACACAAAGAGAGGCATCATTTACATGGGGAAAACAGAAAGAAATAAACACAGTACACTGTGAGCCATCACAATAGTCATATGATGTTAAACAGAAATGCCCTGACTTCAGGACAGTCCCCATAGACTGCACCCCATTTTGAACCTTAGCCTCAGTCATAAATCTGTTTCCTTGAAAGACAGACTTGATCTACAGTCCACACCTTTACTGCACTGGCTTTGGACTCCTAAAAAATCTCAATGACAAGAAGCCCCCGCCACAGGTCACTGGCTATGAAACTGCTTGCATACCCCATTACTGTTACCACCTCAGTGGCCTGGAATTCCCACCTGGTTTCATGCTGACAGCAGTTGTACCAAGCTAAGAGCACCCCAATGTTGACAAGTGGTCGTGATCCCAGACATCGGGGCTACAGATCATCTCAGGCTGTCTGGACTGGCTTACTCTGAAAGTCCTTCCCAAACAAAGCTGGTCTATGAAGAGAGAAATTACACCATTCTTCAAATATGTAGACATTGACATATGACCTTGAGGATCAGTGACAATGAGGGAACTCTGACATTACCAGAGAGAAAATGCAGTGCTGTGACTGATCCTGTAGAGGTTAAAGTTCACACACTTTCTGAAAAATATAAATGACTGTTTTAAGGAGCCTCAGCAAATATCAAGAAAATGGAGGAACCATTCAGCCAAAAAAGAAAAGAGTAGTAATGTGTATGAACCTAAGAAGCCATCCTGGAACTTAAAAAAAAAAAGGTGTATTTATATATCTCAAAAAGAAGTAATCCTTGGGCTAAAAATGGAATATTATGGAAAATGGAATAGAAGCATGAATTGCCGAACTGATAGCTGATGAGAGACCTCATGATCTGGAAGGTAGGATAATGGAAAATAGAGGATTTATGAGACAGTATCAAAAGACCAAATAGTCAAGTCATTGGAGTTCAAGATGGAGAACAAAAATATAAAGGAACAGAAATTGTGTTTAAAGCCAAGGTGCAGTGGTGCACACCTGCAATTCCAGTGGCTCTGGAGGCTGAGGCGGGAGGATCAAGAGTTCAAAGTTAGCCTCAGCAAAAACAAGGTACTAAGCAAATCAGTGAGACTCTGTCTCTAAATAAAAAAAATACAAAATAGAGCTGAGGATGTGGTTTAGTGTTCATTGCACCTGAGTTCAATCCTTGGTAATCCCTCACCCCCCAAAAAAGGATTCATATCTAAAATAGAATAACAACAATCAAATAAAGATATCATGGCAATAAGTTCCAAATCGTGTGAAACACATACACAAGAATGGTAAGGCAGTGTTCTCCAATCAGATTCAATCTACATAAGACAGACCCATGATACATTATAATGAAACTGTAAATGATCAAATAAAAAGAAAAGATCATGAAACAATAGGGAAAAGAAGCAAGAAACATTTAAGATATTTGTAATATGCCTCACAGCACACTTCTCAACACAAACATTACAAGCAAGGACAGAGTGGGAGGATGCTCTCAATGTGCTGGAAAAAAACAAAACAAAACAAACAGTGAATCATGATTGCTCTGTAGCAAAGTTGTTTTTTTGTTTGTTTGTTTTTTGTATTTCTTTTTTTTTTTTCATAACTGAAGGCAAGATAAAGACTTTCCCAAATAAGCTTCTGGGAGTCTATCTCCACCAGACTGTTCTACAGGAAATTCTTTGTGGGGGGGTGGCCATTCAAATTGGTGGAAAAGGATTTTAAAAATACAAAACATGTAAGTATGTATTGGTCAAAGGAAGCAATTAATTCTGGGATAATGTCACCCTGGTGCACAACTAACATCTCAAGATTGACAGTGAGAAGAAAAAGCTCTTACCATGATCGTCTTTTTTTATGATTCTACAAGAGTAATCACCTACATCAAAAGTGAAATGATCTCAAGTAAACAAATAATTCCTCTACAGTAAAGATGTAGATCAATGAGAATACACTGAGTTCCAAATGAATAGAATGTAGGAAATAATAAAGATCAGAGTAGAAATAATGAAACAGAACAGAAAAACATAAGAAAAAATCAATAAAACAGGTCATTTTTGAAAAACAGTATTGACAAATTGTCAGATAAACAAAGAAGATGAGAAGACACATATAAGATACTTCTAAGCACCATATTTTGCATAGCATGTACAATTTTGTCTACCAATTTAAGGAAATAAATACATAATTAAATACATGTGAAAAATAGAGGTTAAAGAAAATTACAAATGTTTCTTTTTTTCATACCATTGTGAATGTGAAATGATAACTAAAATCTTCAGGTTAAAAGGGGATATACACAGAAAATTTCTGGGACAGGTTCCTTATAAATTAGCCTTCCATTGGCAGACACCTTCTGACTTTTAAATCAATCCAAAGAAAAAAAGAGATTTTTTTGAAGGATATAAATCCATCTTCCCCTGCTACTTCTGGAAAAGATGCAAAATTGACTGAAATTTCTTCTCAACTTCTTTGTATCCCAAGAGGGTTGAATTGTTTGGACAATGGGAAGACAGTGAAATATTTTTTTTTTAATTAGGAGCTTTGAGAATTCAAACTTGGAGATTGCAGAAAATTTAATAATGCTTCTGGTGCCCCTCCCTCATCCTCCTGTGTTCTCAGCCCTCCTGAAAACCAAAGCAGGCTTCCCATGGACAGCTCATGGGGAATGGGAAGGTCAGTGACAATCATCAGAGGCAGTTGGTGTTTTTCAGTAAGAAGGAAAACAGAGAAGGACGTGGGTGCTGGTTTACCTCTAGAATACTGGGAATGGGAATGTTCCCCATTACTTTAGTCTGTGAAGGTAAGCCCCTGCAATTTGAAGGACCTGTAGGGTCTGCTGGAACCTGTCTCTTCCAGCTCTATTGCTTTGCTTCCTTCTCTGTCTCTGAAATCCAGAGCCTCTCTAATAAAATGTGGTTTTCTGAAGACTCTGCAACTCTTCTCCACTCTTTCCAAATTAGACTCTCCTGCAGATTTCCTGCACCTAATTACTTGTTTGTTAACTATCCACTCAAGACCTAGTCCACACACGGTATTGTTTATTTTATTCCATATTTGAAGGGATTTTCAATTATATTCCCTATTTTTACCTTCATATTTGACTTAATGGTAATGATTATTAATTCATTATATTTGTATTTATCAACTCACCTTACAGTACACAATATATCTTCATTAATGTAATTATTTTTGATGTTTAGCACTCAGTCAAATATACTTCAATCACCTTATCAATTCTTTTAAAAGTTCACAAAAGTATCAAATAGTTGAAATTGCAGGAGCTTGTCTTAGCATGCTCTTGAGACCAAATCTAATACTATATTATGTGTTTGTTCTTGTAGACCTAGGGAATGCATCCAGGACATCATGCTTGCCTGGCAAGTGCTACACCACTGAGCTATATTTCCAGCACTTCTTATTTTTGTTGATTTTGGCACAGGTTATCTGTGGTTCCAAGTACAATTCATCATGTCTAACAGAGGTTTGCTTGTGTGTTTTAATTTACTGGGCTGTATTGTTACAATGTAGCATCTCCTCTTGGATCTGACTTAAAACAGCCCTTCTTGGCTGAATCAGCAAATGTCAGTACTCGTAGTGGACTGTGTAGGCTCTCCACAGGGATGCTTGTGAAACACCCTCAAATGCTTTTTCTATATTGTGTTTCTAGGTGTGACTGCATTTTATTGACCTACTTTTATGATGAAATATATAAGGAAATATAATTTCTCTTAAATTGACTCCACCCCTGGAATTGGTGTTATTTGTTAATCCTTTATTGTTCTTTAAAACAGACACAAATGCATAGCATTTAAGTTTGCTATTAAATTCTGTTCCTATATTCAGGCATGTTACCCTGGAACATTTATCTTATGTGTCAGAGTAGGTATTTGGTCTTGATGTTTAGTGGATTTTCAACATATATATTTATTCATCATCTACCTCAGGTACCTAGTTAAGTCCATGATGAGAAGAAACTGTCACAACCTAAGACCCACAAAGGAACGTGAATTTGCCAATGGAAGAGCAACATAAGGAAAGATCATAGTGGGCTTACACAGGATGTCCCTCTTTCCCCAAGTCCCCTGCTCTCCATCAGAGGGGCTGCTTTCCTCCCTCTGTACCAAGCTCACCATCTGAGGGGCAACTGCACATTCTGCTCTCTCAGCCTGGACTGTTCCTTCCTCCCTTACTCCTCCTCATTAATAATGACCCATCCTTACTGTCTCAGCTCAGCTAATTCAGGAGAAAATCTCCTACCTACCTCCCCACACTAAATCAATCCTAGGTGACAATGTGCCTGTCTTGAATTTATGTTCATGGCTGAGGCATTCATAATACTGACTTTTTCTGTCATGGAGTATAAACTCTTATTACTGAAACTTAAATTCTTTCACTTCTTATAGGATGAGTGGTTTGTGTAGTAGTTTTTAATATTCTAGATTGAACCTATCATATATTTTGGCTGCTAACTATAATGGTTTTAATACAGCACACCCCACTCAAGCACAGGGATTCATGCACACACTCTTGCTGTGTCTTGTGTTAGATGTTAATGGTGGCTCAATTTTTCACCTACTTATTTTTATTTTTTTAGCTATGGAGTCCCCATGTGTTGCATCTTCCTGGAAGAATTCACTGGACAGAAGTTCTCTGCAAGAAGAATCCATAGGGGACTCCGTGAAGTAGAAGTGCTCTATGGCAGTTAAAAGAGGCAACAGAGCTATTTGAATTTATGTCTCTGAACAGTTGAGTAGGGGTATTGTGAAAGGGTAGCAGTGAACCACAAATTTATTCATATTTTCAGAACAGAAGCTCACTTTTACTTAATACATATTCTATGTTACAGAAACTGTAGTAGAAAAATTATATCAACTCACTTATTTTCACTCCTCCATCCTACCATGTAGTGAATACTTAGGACATCTGATGCAGAGGAGAGGTGCTTGTAGTTAAGAGATTATGAATAACTTTGTTGAGCTCACAAAGATGGTATGTTGGTGGAGCAAATTTCTACTCCAGGAAATCTGATTCAAGCATCCCATTTTTAAATCACAACTCTATCATGGGCATTAAGGTGTTTATATTCCAAAATATCATTAAGAGGAAATTTAAAAGGGAGGTTAATAATAATAATGAGAGTTATCTTTTTCTGAGATTCATAATGATAAAAATGATTTTTAAACTTCACAAATCAGGTGATAGAAATAGTCACACTTTTATAGCAGCCACACTGAGAACACTATCATGTCACTATAAAATTTCAAATCAGAGAATGAAGGTCATTTGAAGTGAAAATACATGTAATTAAGACTGTTAAAGAGCTTTAGCATGAAAGAACATGGGAATGAACAAGAAAATGTGAAATGTCTTCAATTCTTATACATGGATTATATAATGAAAGTATAAGTTCTCACGGGTAGATTTTAAAAGGAGAATTAAAACTAGGCAGTTGTTGATAAAAGAGAGGCTGCTGCTGATGTAAAGAAAATCTGAGAGATTAGACACTTGAAGACAGAAAACAGCAGGCACTTGACAGAGTCCTTGCACTCGTTGGCAGGTATCAACACAGGATAAACAATGTTGATCCAAGAGTGCAAATAGCAATTACTCAAAGTTTCATTTGTCTGTTCCTTATTTTTTTTCTTTTTAATCCTTCCCCAGAAGATACTCCAGCCACATGGAAGCAGAGAACCACACAGTCCTGTCACAATTCCTCCTCCTGGGACTCTCAGAGGATCTAGACCTGCAGCCCATCCTCTTTGGACTGTTCCTGTCCATGTACCTGGTCACAGTGCTTGGGAACTTGCTCATCATCCTGGCTGTCAGTTCTGACCCCCACCTCCACACCCCCATGTACTTCTTCCTCTCCAACCTGTCCTTGGCTGACATTGGCTTCATCTCTACCACAGTTCCAAAGATGCTGGTGAACATCCAGGCACACAGCAAAGACATCTCCTACATAGAGTGCCTTGCACAAGCATATTTTTTTATTATTTATGGTGGAGTAGATCATTTCCTACTGACAATAATGGCCTATGACCGCTTTGTGGCCATCTGTCACCCCCTGCATTACACAATCATTGTGAACCCTGGGCGCTGTGTACTCCTGGTTCTGATGTCTTGGTTCATCATGTTCTGGGTCTCCCTGATTCATATTCTACTACTGAATCAACTGACCTTCTCTGTAGGAACTGACATCCCACATTTCTTCTGTGATTTGGCTCAGCTTCTCAAGGTGACCACCTCTGATACCCTCGTTAACAACATCTTTCTGTATATGGTGGCTGCCTTGCTGGGTATGTTTCCTGTCATTGGAATCCTCTTCTCCTACTCTCAGATTCTCTCCTCCTTAATGAGGATGCCCTCCTCTGTGGGCAAGTATAAAGCATTTTCCACCTGTGGGTCTCACCTCTGTGTGGTCTGCTTGTTCTATGGAACAGCTTTTGGAGTTTATCTCAGTTCTGCTGTGACCCATTCTTCCACCAAAACCACTATTGCCTCAATGATGTACAGTGTGGTCACCCCCATGCTGAACCCCTTCATCTATAGCCTGAGGAACAAGGATGTGAAGGGGGCCCTGGGAAGACTCCTCAGCAGAGCAGCCTTTGGTCCTTCTTGGATCACTAACCTCAGAACTAAGTGGACACTGCCATTCCTTAAGCTATTGCTGTGAATTTATATATCCTGGTTCCTTTTACCTCTTAAATGATATGGTTAATTTCCTTTGTTCTCAAAGTATCTGCAACTTGGTACTTGTAAATATTTGCATTTATTTCTCTCCCTTATCCTTGTCAACACAATTCCAAGTTTGTTGAACTTTCTCAAGTGTTCTTTTTTAAATTTTGTTTATATATATATATATATATATATATATATATATATATATATATATATATGATGGTAAGGTGTACTTTCACACATTATAAGTACATGGAATATAGCCCATTATAATTTTGATCACATTCTTATAATTGAACATGATGTGGAGTTTAAGTGGTCGTGTATTCATATATGAGCATAAGAGATTTATGACACATTTGTTTTAATGTCTTTCCTATTTGCATCCCTGCCCCCTTCTTTCTTTCCCCTTTGTCTAATCCAATGTTCTTTTATACTTCCCCTCTCCACCCTTCCTTGTTATGGGTTAGCATCCATATATCAGATACAACATTCGACCTTTTGTTTTGGGGGACTGATTAACTTCACTTAATATGATAGTCTCTGCCGAGGTTCAGCCTTAGCAGGGGTCATGGTGCAGCTTGGTGAAGGTAAGGTGTCGTTGATGAGAATAAAGCTACACAGACTCAAAGATCTGAGGTTTAGTTTTAAGTTTACTGTTTCATGGCTTAGTTCTAAGTTCTCTCTTTCACAGCTTAGTTGTAAGTTCAGTTACTGTTTCACACATGATCTCTATTCATTCTGCTTGAGTACATTCACTTGAGGTTATATAGAGTGGAAGGTGGTACAAGCTCTAAGGGAATGTGATGGACATAAGTATAATCAAAATAAGATAAGTTCTCCTACTTTTCTAAACAAAGCATCACTAAATGATTAACTGATTCTGGTTTTCATCTTACTAGGAATGATAAAAGTAGAGGCAATCCTCATAAACTATATAGGTTTTGACATGTCATTGTTTAAAGTTATGTCAAGGATGACAGCTGTACTTTAGACATCTCTGGGAGGCTGATATGAGCATAAATACCTTTTGACCTATCTATAGCATATAAAGTGGAACTTCCATTTGTTAATAGTTAAATGACACCCAAGATACAGCTTCCCATCAATTTTATATGCAATCCACTGTGTCTCTGAACTGTGAAAACAGTTTCATTAAGAGTGGGGCACATCCTGGTTTGGGCCAAAGCAGCCAGACAGTCTGGCTGCATTAAGCTAACTGAGAGCAGTGGACAATAACTCTTGTTGGTCTGTCTCATGACATTTTTTCTGTTACTTAAAATAATATTACATATAAAATCAATTAAGGCTTGAGTAGTTTTTTTTTATGTTCCAAATCACTTAAGGTTTGATTTTTTATCAAAATCTTTAAATGTAAGCATACAATAGGAAATAACACAAAAACAAGGAGCATGACACGTCCACATATCCCAGAAGATTAGACCATGCAAGAAACTTCATTGTTCCCAGTGGAACCTGTCAAGCACTGAGGGGAATAGTGGTGGGCATGGCAAGTCTCTAGTTACATACTTTACAGGTAAATGCCATAACATCATTTTTTTCTTTGTGGCTGAATAATATTCCATTGTGTACATATACCACATTTTGTATTCATCTCTTGAAGGGCACCTGGGTTGGTTCCATAACCTGACTATTGTGAATTGATCTGCTGTAGACATTGATGTGGCTTCAACACTGCAGTATGCTGGTTTTATGTCCTTTGGGTATAAGCCAAGAAGGGGGATAATTGAGTGAAATGGTTGTTCCATTCTAAGTTTTCTAAGGAGTCCCCTTGCTGCTTTCCAGAGTGGTTGCACCAATTTTCAGTCCCACAAGCACTATATGAGTGTATTTTCCCCCCAAACTCTCACCAATATTTAATGTTATTTATATTCTTGATAATTGCTATTGACTGCAGTGAGATGGAATCTCAATATAATTTTGACTTGCATTTCTCTAATTGCCAGAGATGTTGGAATACTTTTTCATATATACTTTGGCCATTTTTATTTCTTCTCTGAGGTGCCTGTTTAGTTTCTTTGCCCATATATTGATTGGGTTATTTGTTCTGTTGTTGTTAAGTTTTTTCTGTTCTTTGTATATCCTGGGTATTAATGTCTATATCTGAGGTACAGGTAGTAAAAGTTTTCTCCCATTGTGTAGGCTCTCTGTTCATGTTCTTCATTATTTCCTTTGCTATGAGTAATTTGCCATCCCATTTATTTATTCTTGATTTTGCTTCTTGTGCTTTAGGAGTTATATTGAGGAAGCTGGTTCCTAAGCCAACATGATGGAGAATTGGGCCTACATTTCCTTTGAGTAGGCATCGGACCTCTGGGTCTAATGTCAAAGTTCTTCAGTTGAGTTTTGTGCCTGGTGAGATATAGAGGCTCAATTTCAATCTACTACATATGGATTTCCAGTTTTCCCAGCACCATTCATTGAAAAGTCTCTCTCTTCAACACCCAACACACTGAGGCAAGCTTAGCAGTCAAGTTCTATTTAGGAAACTGATAAAACCAAACTTCTCTGAAGAGAAGGGACCTTGTAGCAAGAAGCCCATGAGAAGGGTGTGACTTGCCTTCTTATAGAACTCAGAACCCCCTTTTTCATCACTGTCTTATCTTTCTTCCCCATATATGTGAATGGGAGCAGAAGTCCAGGGGTTAACTGTTAGCCATCCATTGTTCTCTTTGCAATATCCAGTGGTCACCCTCTCAACCCCCATTATTCATTACCTACAGGACTGCCTGACCTTGACCACAGCCTCAACTGGTCTCAACACAGAAATACTAAAATCAGGTAAGGGGATGGAGGACAGTTTTATTTAGACAATGACAAGCAAACCTGGGAAATACAGGACATAAAGAGAGGTACCACCCAATTTGGGAAAGCAGAGAGAAGAAAACATGGTACTTGCCTTGGACTCTAATACTAGGTCTTGTACATTAAACTTATAGATGGGAAAATCTTCATATCCTATGATTATAGGCTGGTCCCCAAGAACTGAATCAGCATAGACACCTGAGCATGAAGGGTGAAACTGTTAGCCTGGCAAGGCAGACTTGATTTGCAGTCCACATCACTATCGTGTGACCGCATTGGCATTTGGCTACAGAGAAAGCTCAAGGATAGCAGCCGTGGTCACAGGCACTCCCCTGCATGATGCCAGCCTCACTGGCTGAGACTTCCTGCAAGTGCCAGTATTGTGATAAACTTTGAGGTAATGGAATTCCAGCCCAGTGCCTTGCTTGCTGGCTGTTTGAATTGGCCAATATCCTGCAGAAGAAATACATGAATAATGGAAAAGGAAAAATGAATTTCATGCAATTTGATCAAACTCAAGCTGGATTGCTTCTCTATGGTTCCCACAGAATTGGTTAAAGTTTACAGCAACAAAATCCAGGGCCTATCCCTATGTAGACTTAGCTAGACTCTGTTAGAGAAATTGTCCACAGAAAGGGGTCATTTTGTTCCCTGCCTGAGGAAGTTCAGGAGCTGTCTGATTCAACACTGCTGTAGAATCCAAGTAAATAAAATGAGTATCTTGAAAAGATAGCTGCTTTCCCCAGATTTCCTGCACAATTCAAAATAGCCAAGACATGTAATCAATCTAAAGGTTCATCAACAACTGAATAGATGAAGAAAATGTGGTATGTATACACAATGGATGATGATTGAGGCATTAAAAAAGGAGCTCATCCTCTAGGACCACATGGGTGAACCTGGGAAACCTTATAGAAATTGAAGTAACCCAGGCTCATTGAGATAAATACCACATGACTGCTCATCTGTGGAAAATTTTAGAAGGTGATATCAAAGAAATAGAGAGTAGAACAGTGGTTGCCACAAACTGGACAGTGGGAAGCTGATACTGGGGAATGTTGGTCAAAGGATAAGAATTCCTTTTAAATGTGAGAAATAATTCAAGGGACCTATGGTATAGCATTTCAACAAGATAGTAATGATATATTATATTCTTCAAAAATGTTGAGCAGGTTTGAAATATTCTCACCATATTAGGTGAATTAGGTAATATTAGTGAATTAGGTAATTCACTTGTTAATGTCTAATTCATATTAGTGAATTAGGTAATTCACTTGTTAATGTCTTAGTTTAAACCATTGTGCAATGCAAAATAATTCTAGATATCTTATTGCACCCACACATATCTATAATTTTGTCTGTCAATTTAAATAAATATTCAACAAATTGACATGAGAAAATGAAAAATAAAAGAGCTATGAAAAATTAAAGAGAAAAGATTCTCCCCACCTCACTCATGAATCTGAAATGTTTTTCTAAATCTCCAAAAATTGCTAAAAGGAGGCATATTGAGGGAGATGGTTGGCTTATGGGACTAGTTCATTGTAGAAATTAGTCATTTCCTTAGAGGACATAAAATGACTTTTAAACCAAAACAAAGAAAAGAGAGACTTTGTTGGAGTACACAAATCTGTCTCTCCCCTACATAAACACAAAACTGATTGAGAAACTTCCATCCTGCCATCTCCTTTGTACCTCAAGGGAGGTGAACTGTTTGCCAAGTGGAAAGACAATAGCACAATTTACTTAATGAGGAGACCTGAGAATTCAAACCATGAGATAGTAGAAACTAAAATCAACTTGATTCTCTGGCTCCTCACTTGTAATTCTCTGGTCTCAGCCTCCATGAAAAACAAAGTGAGCTTCCCAGGGACAGTTGGTGGAGAAGAGAAAGCTTTAATGATAACATCTGACAGAGTTGTTGTGTCCCTGTGAGGCTGGTGAAGGTGGAAGGATGAAGAGAAAATGTGGGTACTAGGCTTTACCTCTAGAAAAATAAGAATGTGAATGGCCCATGTTCATTCAGTCTATGAGGAATGAGGATGAAGTACCCATGTACTTTGAAGGCACTTCTCTTTCCATTAGGACCAGTGTCTTCCAGGTATTCTGTTTCTTTTTCCTCATTCTTTGTACTCTAAAGACTCTGTTTCTGATAGGATTTTTTTTCTCGAATTGTTCACTAGAATTACAAGCTCTTGTCAGATTTCCTCCTTCCAATTATTTGTTAACAATTTACTGAAGATCTGTTATGGATGAGGTATGGTCTATTTTGTTTCAAAGTTGATTGTATTTTACCATTACATTTCCTCACTCTTTTTACTGACACTTTTGGCTTCTTCATAGCTCTTATTCTATATTTTTAGTTATCATTTCATCTTAAGGTCCAAATGATATCCACCACTAATTTAGCTATCTCTGATATTCAATACGTAGTCCAATTTCCTTTTCTAATATTACCAAAGCAATATATTTAGGAAAATATTGAAAGCTGAGATCAGTAGAGAGTGACTTGGCATGGTCATGAATTTTGCACAAATACTGTAGTGTTTTAATATAAGCACATTCTACCAGATGTAGAATGAAAAAAGCATTCATTATTGGGTTCTGGAATTGATACCTTCATTTTCCCAGGATTCCACCCTATCTGCTACCAATGGAAAGGCTGCTAAATTTTCTCAAGCATATTTCACCTATTGTGCTTACAGTTGTGATTTGACTTAATTGACTTAGTCTTATGATAAATTACATAAATAAACACATTTAACTTAAACTGGGTTCCATTCCCACAATTGATATTATTTTAGATCCTACATTACTCTTTTAAAATGCACATAAATTCATGTTTTTAAAATTTCCTGTTCAATTATGTGCCTATATTTAAGTACATGATAAGTTGGAACTAGTTCCAACTTCTTCAGACCCACATGCAAGTGGGCAAGTGGATCATTTGTCTTGGGCATTGTCCATCATAAGCCTTGTTCTTGACATAGTGTCACACAGGTTCATCCATATAGCAGCAAATGAAAATATCACCTGTTTATTTCTTACTTTCTTTTTTGGTACTGGGAATTGAACCTAAGGTATTTAATCACTGAGCCACACCCCCAGTCATTTCTTTTCCTTTTGCTATAGAATAGGGTCCCACTAAGTAATTGAGGGTGGCCTTGAACCTTGGATCCTCCTGCCTCAGACACCTGAGGTGTTGCAATTATAGCTGTATGTCACAACATCTGGCAAGGATCACCTGTTTCTTAGTGCACGACTCATTCATTGTATATATATAATATATCTCATTATTATTCTATTCGTCTGATAGTACACACTTGTGTTGATTCCATACTTTGACTGCTCTGAATAGTGCTGCATGATAATGGGAATGTACATTTATTTTGACATATTGATTCCATATCCTCTGGATAAACATGCAGGAAAGGGATTACTGGATATGATGGTAGTACTATTATAGTTTTTCAAAATCCTTGTACACTTTCTTCCATAATTACTATGCTAATTTACATTTCAAGCAACATAATTTAATGGTCCCTTTTATCAATATCCTCACCAATAACAGTAACTTTCAGTCCTCTGATAACATTCAGTTTAATAAATGTGAGGTGATTTCTGCTAGTGGATTTATATTGTGTTATCATAATGATCACTGATGCTGAGCATTGTTTTCTTTCTTTCTTTTTCTCTTTCTTTCTTTCTTTCTTTCTTTCTTTCTTTCTTTCTTTCTTTCTTCTTTCTTTCTTTCTTTTATTTTTTTTTATTTATTTTTGGTACCAGGGATTGAACCTGGGCCACTTAACCACTAAGCCACATCCCCCAGCCAGATATTTATATTTTGTTTTTGAGACAGGGTCTCAAAAAATGTATAGGGCCTCACTAAATTGCTGACGCTGGCTTTAAAGTTGTGATCCTCTTGCCTCATCCTCCTGAGTTGCTGCAATTACAAGCATGCACCACCACGCCCCACCACAATGGAAAATATTTCTAGATATCCTATTGTACTTAACAAATTCCTCAATTTTATCCATAAATTTAAATAATTAAATAAATAGGCAAATACATTAACATGAAAAATAAAATAGGAAAAATACAAAGGAATGGACTTCATTTGTCCATAACATCATTAATTTGAAACAATTCCTAAAAATCTCCAAAGATTTTTATAAGAAGGTGCATCAGAGGAAATGGTTCCTGGAACCTGTTCTGTACAGGAATGAACTGTTCCTTATGACTGCTAAATCAAGCCAAAGAGAAAAGATTTTTTCTTAGAAGGTATAAATCCATTTCCCCCTGCCACTTCCTCCACATATGCAAAGCTGATGAAAAAATTCCACTGCTCTATCTCCTTTGTATCCCAGGGGGTTGACTTGTTTGGAGAGAGAAAAGACACAGGAACAATCTGTTTAATGATGAGCATTGAGGAAGCAATCCTTGAGACAGAAACTTTTACACATGGCTCTCTGACCCCTCATCTGTACTTCTTTGATCTTGGCCTCCATGAATAAGTAAAAGGGATTTCTAGGAACAGATTGTGGAGACAGCAGGTGTATTGCCATGAGGCTGATGGAGGAAGGAGGAAAACAGGAGAGAACATGGTACTGGGCTTACCTCCAACACAGAACAGGAACCTTCCATAGTTCTTTGGGCTGAGCAGGGGAAGTCCCTGTTCTGTGAATGAATTCTCTTTTCCATTGAGACCTGCCTCTCCCAATTCCTCTGTTCTTCCTTTTACTCTTTGGAATTTGGAACCTTTCTCCTGAAAGAGTGATAGTGTGGAGAGTCTCCTATTCTTTTCCAATCTTTCTGACAAATTGTGGGCTATTGCCAGATTTTCTGCATTCAATTATTTATTTGTTAATCATGCACTGAAGATCTCTCTCTATATACATTTCTTTTGGTACCAGGGATTGAAACCAGGGGTGCTTAACCACTGAGACACATTTCCAACTCTTTTAATGTTTTTAAAATTTTGAGACAGGGTCCCACTAAGTTGCTTAAGGCCTAGATGTTTTGCTCAGGCTGACTTTGAATTCTCCTGCCTGATTGTGATTCTCCTGCCTCAGCCTCCAGGGTCACTGGGATAATAGGTATGTGCCATCAAGTCCAGCTCAATGAAAATCTGTTATACACAAGGTATTGTTTATTTTGTTCCACTCTTGATTACATTTTTCTGTTATTTTCCATATCTTTACCTTCCTCCATTACTTACTGATAACTTCTATTAGGTTATTATTCTTGTAGTTATAGTTTCACCTTAAAGTCTATAGTATATCTCCCTTTATTGTAATCATTTCTGATGTTCAGCACTCGGTCCAATTCCCTTTTCACACATCATGAACCCTTTCAAAAGTTCAGGAAAATATCACATTATTGATTGCGGTGAATATTGCCTTGTGTTCATAAATCCAACACAAATACTATAATGTTTTTGTTTATTTGGTTATGGTTTGAAAACAATCATTCTATGTTGGGTGAAGGAACATCATTGGTTTCTTCTCTAACCAATGATCATAGCCTTGTCTAATACCAGTATTGTGAAAAACTTGATCTTTTTCTCTGATGCTAGTCCAATAATGAGGACATGATTTTGAGATAAAGAAAAAGAAAGTTTTATTGCTTTGCTAGCAACAGAGAAACAAAGAGGACCCAGTCTTCTCCAAAAGACTGTGTTTCTATCCATCAGCAGAAACTGGGGGCTTTTAAAGAAGTGACTCTTCGTTCACTCTGTGTTCTGTTTCTTGAGTTGTAATTTACTTCTTACATTAGGAGGTGGTCAATTCTGAGATCTGGTACTATCCCCAAAGTCTGGATTATTTTGTTCCTATGGTGGGTGTGTGCTCAGGGACAGATAACTCTACCTAGGGAGAAAAGGTCATTCTGTTTCCTCTGAGATTGGGGAGGGGGAGAGAATAGGAAGGAGCAGCTATGTGCTGACATCTGACATCCTCTGACCTACACAGTCATTATGAATCCTTGATTCTGTGAATTGTTGGTTCTGGTGTCTTTGATCATCATGTTCTGGGTCTCCCTGATTCATATTATGTTGATGAAAAGGCTGACTTCCTCCTCAGGCACCAAAATCTCACATTTCTTCTGTGAACTGGCCCAACTTCTCAGTGGGGCCAGCTCAGATATTCTCATTAATAATATTGTCAGGTATGTCTGCATTACAATCCTAGGGATGTTTCCTATGACAGGGATCCTCTTCTTTTACACCCATATTATCACTTAATGAGGATGCCCTACTCTCTGAGCAAGTAGAAAGCATTTTCCACCTGTGGGTCCCACCTCTATGTGGTCTCCTTGTTTTATGGAATAGCATTTGGGATTGAGCTCAGTCCTGCTGTGACCCTTTCTCCATAGGGAAGTACAATTGATTCAGTGATGTACACTGTTGTCACCCCCATGCTGAACCTCTTCATCTACAGCCTGAGGAACAAGGATGTGAAGGGGGCCCTGGGGGCTCCTCAGCAGAGCAGCATCTGGTCCTTGAGGGATCACTGACCTCAGAACTAAGGGTACATTTTGCTCCTAAGGGCCTCAAACTTATTATCCTGTCTCAGTCTCCCTGTCACTGGGATCACAGGCATGTTCTACCCATAACCAGGTATTTATTTTACATAGACTTGTAAAATACTTGTATATTCTTTTTGGGAAATGACTGTTCAGGCCTTTTGTTCATTGTTCTCATGTTATTTGTATCCTTACTCTTAGATGGAAAGCAGTCCAAGTATTTTGTATGTTGATGTCTTATCCAATGTATGAAGTCTAAATATATTCCTCATTTTCTGGGTTGTATCCTGGCTCTGTAGTTTGTTTATTTTGTTGTGTATGAGCTGTCAATCTTGAGATACTCTCTTTTTTTCTATTTTGATTTGGTTCCTGTGCTTTTGAATATACACCCAAGAAATAACTTCCCAAACCTATGTCATAGCGTTTTCTCCTGTTTCTCTCTAGTAGTCTTGTATTTTCAGATCTTTCACTGACATACTTAATCCATTCTTACCTACAATTTATGTGCATACCTATATTTTATGTGCATCGTGTGACAAACACATTTCAGTTCATCCTTCTGTATGTGGGTACCAAGCATCCTGGGGTCATTGAAGAGATACCTTTTCCCACCAGGTGTTCTTAACATTTAATCACAAATCAACTGTCCATGAATTGTTTCATGAATTTGTTGATTTTTTTCTGGACTCTCTATCATGTTCCATTGCCTTTGTGTCTATTTTATGCCTTTAAAATATTCTGCATCCATAAAAATCTGAGATGATGTGTAAAAGTTTGGGGAAACAGATAGAAATAAACACAGTACTCTATGGGCCCTGAGAGAGGGCCTGGAATGTTAAACACCAAAATGAGCCATATCCCCTGACTACAGGATGGTCCCCGCAGACTCTGTCCCCACATTTACCCTAGCCACAGTCATAAACCTGTTACCCTGAAAGGCAGACTTGATCTACAGTTCACATCTCTACTACTCTGTCTTTGGGTTCCTGACAAACCTCAGTGACACATAAGCCCCAGCAGCACAGGGCATTCCCCAGAACCATGCCAGCTTCACTGACTATGAATGCCCCAGTACTGTTGCCACCTCAGTGGCCTTGGAATTTCTGTCTGAGTGCTTGTTGACAGAAATCATCCCAAGACAAGAGTACCCAATGTTGACATAGCCACTGTGCTCTCAGACATAGGGACTACAGATCATCTGCTCAAACTCTCTAGACTGCCTTCCCTGAAGGTCCGTTCCAAACCAAGCTGGTTTATGAAGAGTGTAGTAAGTGCAATTCTTCAAATGTACATATGTTGACATTTAGCCTCGATGATCAATGACAGTCAGGGAACTATGATATCACCAAAGAGAAAAAGCAGTGCTATGACTGGTCCTATAGATATCATTCACTTCCGGCAGCAGCCAAGACTGCCTGTCCATCAACAGTGCACCCGCCCCTTCCCCCTGCCACCTCCTCTGTCACCTCCTCTGTCTCCTCCCTCTCTCCACCCTTCCTGCCAACCTGCGCTGGACTCTGCCAAGCATGGAGTTGGCTTTTCCACGCCTCCTCCAGCATAGCCATGTGACCAGTGCACGCTCCCTTCCTCCAGTGCACTATCCCTGACTCACTGGCTCACCACCACTGTAGCAGCCACCACGGCTTACACCCAATGAGCCAGGTGCTGCAATAGAACCACGGTTTTTCTGTGCCACCCGCCATGTTCCACCCACAGGGCCGAGCCTCTGAACACTCTCCTGCAAGATGCTCCCTTTCCCCCTGCCACCTCCTCTGTCTCCTCCAATTCTCCACTCCACTCACCTGACTTAACCATTTTGTAGATGGCCCTTCCATGTTGAAATCTGATGGATGCTGCAAAGCCGCTTATGCAGTGCTTATGCAGAATCACCACTGCCTGATTCCAAATATGCTTTCTTAATTCCTCACTCACTTTCATCTTTCTCTACTGACTGCTCTACTTATATTAAGTGAGGGAAATTACCCAAAATCCAGATAGAAGTCCAGTTTTATTCCAATCGCCTTACTGCCCACAAACCCCTATCCAAAATCTGGTCAAAATGGCCTTTAAAGTCAAAATACCAGAGAGGCAGGCTTATTTACTGAAAAAGATAACATTCCAGTCCCAGTCCCTGGTAGCTAACCTGTGGCTTGCTGCTCCAGCAAGAACTCCAAAGGAGGACCAGCTGTCCTCTCTGACACTGGCAAACCATGGCCCCAACCAACTTGTGTCTACCTGCAACCAAGCAGGACACTGGAAGAGTGACTATCCTATGACTAGCCATTCCCTAGCGCCTCTACATGGGGGTGTGACCCTCCAGGTGGTCCCATTCCCTCAACTGCTGGGATTCGAAGAATACCGAAGAAGCCTGGACTCAAAGATCCCTGAGCCCAGGGCATGCTCCAGGGTAACCTTATGGACGCAGGAGGTACCTATTCTGTTTTGCCTGCCCACTTTGGGCCTTTATTTCCTTCCTAGGTTTCAGTTATGGGAATTGATGGAAACCCTCCTTCCCAAACAGAACAGCTAAATTAGCCTGTGCCTTGGAGGCACATTCTTTCACACACTCTTTCCTGGTTATTCCTTACTGTCCAGTCCCCCTCCTAGGCAGAGATGTTCTCCAACTTTTGGGAGCCACCCTACAACTTCTTCCCAAGCATATTACTAGTGCTCACCTTCTTCTACCTCTGTTTCTTACATTCTCTAGCTCTCCCACATCACCTATCCTACTGTTACCCCCAGACCTGGTTGACCCCCAAGTCTGGAACACCTCCAAGATAGTCAATGCCTTCCACCACAAGCCAGTCTTTATCTAACTGAAACCTCATGCTGAGTTTATTTCATGTCCTCAGTTTCCAGGAAGGACTTAATCCCCAGGAAGGACTTCCTCAATTGATTCTATATAGTGAAGTCATAGGTCAGTTACTCAGAGACTCCTCATCCCTACTGAATCTCCCTTGTAATACTCCTACATTGCCTGTCTGTAAACCCTCAGGAGCCTTTTGCTGGGTTCAGAACTTCTGCCTAATTAATGAGGCAGCTATTCCCATCCACCCAGTGGTTCCTAAACCCTACACTCTTTTAGTACTCTTAATGTTTGAATTCCATTGGGTGACATACTTAAATTATTATTGGTGAAATCATAACAGGTACCATTCTACATACAAAGGAATCCAAAAGTTTCAACCGTGACAAGGATTTCTTTTAGTTTTATATCGTATTGTGGTTAAATAGCTAATGGGGTATTGTGCTATGTTGTAGAGCCTAGGTTTTTCTTGAGCAACCAACTAGGTTTGGTTTCTTTTCTTTGTAACAACTGTTCCTATGAGTACTCCCCTTAATTCTTCCTCTAAGGCTCAAAGGATCCCTATTCCCCTTTGGAGGGAGTTCCCCTTATTACAACTCCTCAGAGAACTTTGCGTACTGTTAGACTTTCTCTATCTCAGCACCTTGCAACTAAACCATGCAGGTCTCTTCTCCCACGTTTGCTCCTCCAGGATTCTTCTTCTGATGTAATGGTACTCTGACAAAAAAATTAGAAACCAATATGCCCTACACTTTCTGTGTGCCCTCCTCTTTAATTCCTCAATTGATTCTGTATAGTGAAGTTGAAATAATCTGGACTCTTCAAAACCCTGGCATCACTACAGAGACAAATAACATCTGTTGGCCAAGTTTCCTTACAGAACCACTGAGCACTAGACTTCTGACAGCAGACAAAGGAGGAACATGTCTATTCCTAGGGGAGGAAGACTACTAGTACATCAACAAAACCAGACTGAAAAACTGGGCTCATTGAGAAAACTCTCCTGCATCTTAATTTGCCCAGAGCTGCATGAGTGAGGTTACCAGAATGACATACAACCAAAGGCTCCTGCACCCTTATAACCGTCTCCCCACTGACCCAGACCCTGAATTCTTTTTATCCCATGATGCCTCCAACCATGCAGGAAGTAGCCAGACAGACTCCAGTGCCCTATATTACCTAAAAGGTCGGAATGTTAGGTCCAATTTGCACGGCTGCAGGGGGAAAGATGATCATTGTAACATCTTTTTCTTCTTACTGTCAGACATCTTTTTCTTCTCAGTGTCAGATGGCTGCAAAGTTACCTAGTAACACACTGTGCCAGAAGTGACCAATGAGGCAGACCTGCTGACCCTGATGTCTACCTTGGGTCCACCTTTTCCTGGGCAGGACCCTTGACCCCTTTCCTCTGTATAAAAACCCTGAGCACCCAGAGCCACATGCAATTTCTTCTGGCTCTCCCACCCCAACTTTCACCCCAGGGGGCTGGAGATTTCGCCCAGGACACAGACTCTAACAAATCTCAAGCCACTACTTTTGTCTGACTCTGGTGAACCCGCCTGGCAAGCTTACTCCTTTTGGCCACCCGCCGCCTTTGCAAGCTTTACAGATTAGATCTACCTAAGGCAGCCCCATAATATGTTATAAAGAAACTGTAAATGATCAAATACAAAGAGAGGATCACAAAACATTAAGGAAGAGAAGTAAAAAAATTCAGTTATTTGTAATATACCTCACAGCACACTTCTCAGAACAAATATTATAAGACAGGACAGAGTAGAGGATGCTATCAATGTGCTGAAATAAAAAAACTGGCGGTCATATCTGCTCCCTAGCAAAGCTGTTTTTTTTTTTTTTTTTTCATAAATGAAGGAGAGGTAAAGACTTATCAAGACAAGCTGTGGGGAGTTCACCCCACCAGAATGCTCTTCAGGAAATGCTGAGGGGTGCCTTTCAAAGTTGTGGAACAGGATTTTAAAGAATAATACAAAAACATGTGACCTTGGTAACTAAACGAATTGGTCAAATTAAGCAGGCAATTTCAGGATAATCTATAATGTCACTGTAAACACAAAGAATGGGAAGCAGGCTTCAATGGATTCAGAGAAGTCTTTGGTATCCATTTTCCCATCCAGAAATTTACAGATGGGACTTTGGTCTTATAGGGTACAAGGATATAACCATTGGAAGCCACAAACATGCAGTTTTGACCACGGGAGGCTAGGTGAACAGGTTAAAACTTGAATTTAGGAGGGTAGTTGTAAAAGTTTGAAACTCATTATTGTCAGAGGAGATAAGATTCCACACCCAGAGGGATGAATATTCAAATCTTGTCCTTTGGTATTTGCTGTGCCTCCATTTAGGACTAATTAGCCATGGGGAAATGTCATGGTTTAGAACCCAACATTCAGTGTACCCCCTTTCCCCCAGGGCCCATTGTTCCTTTGATAGTTTCTATTCCCTCCTCCCAAGCTGTCCCTCTTTCCATTTTCTTTGGGGGATATATTGCAGGAATATTATTTTCATAACCCTTCAGTCACCTTGGTGCATAATTGACATCTCATGTCTGACAGTGAGAAGAAAAAGATGTTACAATGATCATCTTTCTTAAGATTTTATAGGAATAATCACCTCCATCAAAAGTGCAAGGATGTCAAGTAAACAACCTAATGTTGCATAGTATGGATGCACAGAAATAAGAATAAACTGAGCCCCAAATTAATAGAATGAAGGAAATAATAGATCTCAGAGTAGAAATCAATGAAACAGACTAGAAAATCACGAGAAAAATCAATGAAACAGACTGCTTTTGAAAAATAAAGATTGACAAATTGTCAGATGAACAGCAAAATAAGATGAGAAGGCTCACATAAAAATCAAAATTGAAGGATCAAAAGAGACTATTATGAAAAATCGTATGACAATGCATCATGTAATCCAGGAGAAGAAAATAAATTCCTTGATATACACAAGTACCTTGATCTAATGAGGAAATAATTCTAAAACTACTTGATTGAAAACTATATTATAAAGGTACAATAATTCAAACAGAATGATGCAAGCATAAAACAGATAAATAAAGAAAGAATCAAAGTAGAAGACCCAGAAACAAATCCATGCTATGACCCAATTAATTATTGGCAAAGTTCCTATAAGCACATCAAGCAGAAAGGACAGTGTTCAAACAGGGGTGCCAAACAATAGGTTGGCACATGCATAAGAAGGAAAACAGACTCTTATCTCATTCCATACAGAAACATTGGATCAAAATCAACTTAACATTTAAAAGCAAAGTATAAAAGTATAAAACTCTTCAAATAAAATGTAGGAGAAATGTTTCATGCATTTATCTGGCCAATGATTTTTTTATGACCTATAAAGTATTAGCCATGATGGTAAACAAATAAGCAAACAAAAAACTCACCAAAGTTAAAAGCTTTGGTATGACAAAGGAAAGAATGTCAGCAGGGTGACTAGACAAATTATGAAATGGGAGATATAATTTGTAAACTGAACATCTTACATGGAGTCAAGCAAGTCAATAATAAGAAAGCAAATAAGTTTATTAAAAACTGGGCAAAGGAACTAAATTAGATATTTCTCAAAAGAAGGAATTTATGTGGTAAACAGTTATAGAAAAAGTACCTCAACTTCACTGATCATCAGGAAATGCATATCCAAATGACTATGAGTTGTCAATTTACATCTGTTAAAATGTCTATTTCAAAAAGCAAAAGATAATTGGTCACAAATGTGTGGAGAAGAGGGAACACTTTCACACATTGGCATGAATGGCAGTTACCACAATCAGCATACTAAACAATATGAAGGTCCCTAGAAATTATAATAGTTTTACCATTAAGGCACTATTCCAATAAACCAAATAACAACTCTGGGTTCTTCTTAAGGAAAAGACAAAGGATTTATTCTAGCCAGGGCTGAGGAAGCAGAAAACAGACAGTCCTGCATGGAGGTCAACTGTTACTTGAAAGGTGGAAAACAACAAAGAAAAGGGGAGAGAGAGGGTGGCAGTTACAACCACAGTTACATTTCATAAAGTGGAAAGAGCATTCTTGGAAATTGCACCTTTGTAACAAGCTTATATCAGCTCCACAGTTCAAAGACATTGTGGTCAGGTTGCAAGTGGGTGAGGGTAGAGGTGTTAGCTTCCATGCCTGTGGGTCCATGAGGAAAGGGGGTGATTTTACATAGGGTGAGATATCTGAACAAAATGGGGTCAGCTTGGCTTAATTTTCAAAGCATCCCGTAACATTTCCACATGATCCAGCCACCTCATCACTGGATCTGCAGTCAAGGAAACAAAGAGACACCTGCTCTTTCATGATATGCAGCACTCTTTGCAATGGCCGAGATATGGAATTGACCTAAGAATCCATCAACAAAGGAGTGTTCAAAGTGGTACATATATAATGAAGTATTATTTGTCTATCAAAAAATAAGGAGGCCCTGTCATTGACAACAACAACAATGAACCAGGACAACACTGGCTTTGTTGACATATACCAGACACAGAGAAAAAGACCACCTGATGTCACTCATCTGTGGAATTTTTAAAACTCGATATTGTAGAATGAGAAGGTAATATGGGGAGAACAAGTGCAAGCCATCTATTGTATAGCTTGGAAACCACTTAGTGATCATATACTGTATTCTTAAAAACTGTGGGTTAATATTAAGTATTCTCAAAATGAAATTATAATTAATGAGGTAAGGCAAAAGTTAGTTTTTAAATTTTCTTTTCTTTTTTTATTAATTCAGTCCTGGGGATGGAACCCAGGATCTCTCTCCCACTGATCTACATCCCAACCTTATTAATAATTACTTTACTCTGAGACATGGTCTTGCTAAGTTGCTGAGCCTGGCCTTAAACTTGAGGTACTATTGCCTCAGCCTCCCAAGTTCTGGGATCATGGACATGGGCCAACACATTGGCAATTTTTTCAGTTTAATTTTAGCATTATTACATTACCAAATACTTCTAAGCACCATATTTTGCAAAACATATGTGTACAATATTGTAAAAGTAAATACATGCACAATTATATACATATGAAAACTAAGGATATTGAAGAACATTACAAATACTGTTTTATATTTCACAGCATTGTGAATTGGAAATGGTATCTAAAATCTCCAGATTGTTAAAAAGAGGCAGATCACAGGAGATGATTCCTGGGACAGTTAGTTGTAGAAATTAGCATTCCATTAGAAGACATCCTATGACTTTTAAATCAAACCAAAGAAAAAAAAGAGATTTATTTTGAAGGAAATAAATCCATCTCCCCGTGCCACTTTTGCCACAGATGCAAAATCGGTTGAAATTTTCTGCTCTGCTTCTTTGTATTCCAAGGAGGTTGAATTGTTCAGACAATGGAAAAACAGTAAAATAATCTATTTAATTAGGAACTTGGAGAATTCAAACTTGGAGATTGCAGAAAACTTAACAATGCTCCTGGTACATGAAAGGAAGAAGAGACACCCAGGGACTCACTGCTGGAGAAGTTCCATTTATTTGCAAAAAGCCACTAGCTTATATACAATTAAGCTGGGGAAAGGGGAAGTGATGGGCAGGCAGGACTTGTGGGGTGCCATCCTATTGGTGAACTTAGACATGAGGCCAAGATGTCTGTGCCGGATTGGGTGCCCATTGGCACCAGTGGGGAGACAGTTTTCCAGGAAGAGAAGCTCCCTGGGCACCATCTTTGGTGAAGAACAGAAGGGGGGCCTGCCACCATAGGGTTAAGGTGTTAGGGTTGTAGCTAATATTCCTCCCTTTTTGTTTTCTTAGGAGTGGGGGCATCGTCTCCTCTGGCTGCTTCCTGCTGGGTGGGGACGGAGTAGAGTAAGGGAGGGAGGAACTGGCTACAGAAACCCCAGAACAGGGCCGCAAAAATGTGAACCAGAGTGGGGGTTAGATTGATGAAAGTGCCTTGTAGGAATGGAATCTGCGTGGTGGTATTCCAGTCGTGATGGTTCTGGATGAGGGGCAGAAGCCAGGCATTAGTATGAAGCACTGCCAGGAAGAGGGCCTGTTGGTCATGGATGGAGGAACTGGTCTCGCAAATGTGTGATATACTTGGAAGGCAGGAGGTGGTATTCCTTTAATAGAAGCTGGTTAAAAGTTTGGTTAGAAATTCTTTGTAACTGAATCTGGAGAAATCTTATAATACAAGGGAGGAAAAAGCAGAAAAGGAGAATGCCAATGAGAGGGCCCAGAAAAGGCAGGGCATAGGTGACAAAGGGAGACTGGAAAAGATCTGTGAGGGTGCTGGAGGGGGTTGGTTTAAGCAGCTGAGTAGACTGTTCCTGTAGCTTATGAACTTTCTGCTGTATGAGGCCAGATTCATTAACGTAGTAACAACATTTTTCCCTGAGTAACAAGCAGGTGCCTCCCTTCTCAACTGTTAGAAGGTTGATGGCCTGGCAGCTCTGCAAAGTAACCTGCGCTAATGATGTTACCTTTCGTTGGAGTGAGCCTAAAGATTCAGCAGTGGTGTCCAGGGTGGTTTACAGCTTTTGCTGGAGGTCATTGGATGTCCATAGGGAGTGACCCACAGCTCCACCAGGTAACCCAAGTCTGGGCAATGGAGGTAGTTAAGGTAAGGCCTCCCAAGACTGGCAAGAAGATTGCATGGCAGATATGGGGGTGAATGATCAGCTGGCAGAGCTCTGAAGAAGTATACAGAGAGAGTTGAGGAATCACTGTAACAAGGAAGCAGGTGGCAGTGATTTGTGGGGTGGAAGCGAATAGAAAGTGCACCATAGAAAGTGCACCATAGAAAGTGTCCTGGTTGGATGAAGGCTGGATCTTGTGGGGCGCTGTAGATTGACACACATGTCGAAGGGGGAGTAATGGTTGGTGGATGGAGACATATGAAAGGGAAAGAGGTGTTGGAGGTGTTGGTCGAGAAAGTCTCCCAGAGGGGGCGGTGGGAAACATGCAAGCTCTGGCCAGAGGTGGAGAAATTATATAAGGGAGGAGTGGAGCTGTCTGCCATGAGTGGAATAGCTACAAGAAGGGGGTAGGCCAGAGATGCGCAGAGGAAACATTGTGAGGTGGGTACTGGGGTAGCTGTTGAGTTAAGGAGTTTTAGGAGGTGTAGAGTCTGATTAAGAAGAGTGAGCCAAGTGAGAGGAGTATCCATAGGAGAGATCAATTCACTTAGAGCAGAATTGTCAATAAGACCTTTGAGTTGGGTTTCAGACCTTTGGAAGTAATCAATAAACTTGGTCTTGGCTTTAGGAGGTGTTGTAAAGGGACGGACCATGGACATCCATCCCATGGGTTTGAGGCATTATCTTGTGCATAGACAGCAATATCAATGAGATCATTCCAAAATTTATCTTTGGGATTTGTGATTACAAGAGCATAAAAAATGTTTTCTGAGTTAAATCTTTGGCCAACAGGTTCATCACCCCAAATGTACTTTGTAATATAAGGGGAGGAATTGTGGCCTCTCTCAGAGTAGTGAATTTTGAAAGACCAGTAGGGGCATCCACCATAAATGTTCTCCCATCAGTGGGAATAATCATGCTGCTGGCCTTTAGCAAGGCAAAGGTATGGGTATTTCCATGTAGAAGGACTGATAACATTGCAAGTAGCACAGGACAGTGTCAGATGAACATAGGGACAGTTTTGAATGAAACAAAGTTGCTCATCCACTGTCTGGATGGCGGTGGTGCCATGAACTGTGATGTATTTTTCCTGAACAGTGAATTCTTACATGGTTGGAGAGGGGGTGAGGGTCTAGTAAGGCCTAACAGGGTAAATGGGTGGAGAAAGATCAGTAAGGCACTAGGCGCTGGTTGAAAGGGGGTCGGGTTCCTCAGTAGGAGAGCGTGATGGAGGGCGATTAGAGTGCGTGTGGTACACATCTAGGAAGAAGATGCCTATAATGAATGCCAGAAGGAAAACAATAAGGAGTCCAGTCATGATGAAACAGAGGGTCCACCAATCCCTTTTCATTCCCAGTCTAGGCTGAATTCCATGGACAACTTCGTGAGGACCTACTTGGTGGTTCTATTAGTTATTTCAACCTTCCCTGATGCCTGAGGACGGTATGGGCAGTGTAGATGCCAGGGGAAGGAGAGGTTTTCTTTCTATTCAGCCTGAAAAAGTAACAACCAAGGTAAGTAAGTAATGGGGGTTTCTTGCATTTGGGCATATGGGTAAAATCAACCTGCCAGTTTTCACCTGGAAAACTGTTCACTGTCAGCTGTCAAGACCTAAAGGATGCAGGATTCTTCCATGTAAAGACAAAGAGGTAACAGGAGTCAGGGCAAAGCGGAACTGTAAAGAACACATTTGCCCCCTCTTTGAACATCATTTTACACAGTTTACATGTATTGTTTCCTGAATCTATGTGAATGGTGGTTAACAAAATATAATGCATTTAAAACAAATCAAGGAAAGTTTTGAGAGCTTTTAACTTTCCTTTTGTGTTGCAAAGTGGCCAAATACTTTTATATTTCACGATATTAACCTTTGAACAAATCAGGCTCTCACTAACTTTTAAATACATTTGCATTTAAATTCTGATCTCAGTGGAAACAGAAAATTTACATATACACTATGGATAACAGGTTCTGTTATATAGAACATTAAATGATAAAAATAAGTCCCCAATAAAATTTGCTATTTCTATAAGTTTGAAATTACCATTACAGACAAGTTTAGTTCGAAGAACAGCAGCTTGATAAATTTTCTGCTCTAAAGTCTTGTGTACCTGGAAGGCATGGACACATTAACATACAAAGAAGAGCAACCAAACCTAGTTTTTCAAGTGAAACCTAAGTCTCTGCAATGTAGCACAATACCCCATCAGTTATTTAACCACAATGGCATAAAACTTAAAGAAATCCTTGCCATTTTATCATATAGATTACACTTTGATTTATATTAGCCCATTAATATTTAACCTTAGGGAAAAACCTTAAAT